>JALRMA010000053.1:0-40000 GCA_023638005.1 Forsythia suspensa
AAGAAAAATAAGGAAAGTTAAAAAGAAAGCTTGATCAGATCAGGATGAGAATAGTAGAGTAAACTATTAGCAAAGTATAGTTCTACATAGATTAATGAGTAATAGCACTAGATTGAATAGTAGCCAATGAATGTATGTAATCTATGATCATGTGATGATAGCCTTGCATGTAATAGCATGGTTAATAGATGTACCTAAATACATCATAACACTGAGAATGCTGAAAGCCTAATATTGATAAGCTGATCCAGATCCAGAATCCCACTCATCAAACATAATACGTAAATGACAACATGCTGAGTCAGTCATGAGTACCAGCTGCAATGTTGCACGTCGATCATGCGTCACAGATAGAGGTCGTCAGAGCACATGCAAGTACTGAACTGTGCATAGAAACGATGGAGATCAAACTATGCCCATCGAATGCAAATGTAAATCGTCAGACCTTGCTATGATAATCAAGATGATATTCTTAAGTCTTGGATACTACATGTACTAGTTCTTTTCCCAAAGAAGTCCCGCTCCGACGGCCCGACGAGTCATCTACTTAAAAGGACCCTCCCTGCAGTGCGCCCTTCCTTGAATTATTCGGTCATTCAATACTTATTGAATACAAAGAAGAAAATGCATTTCGACCCCGTCGTAGTTCTCAATCATTTCGCGGCACCGGGCGTGGCTGAACCATCTACGATGGGGGGAGCTAATGCACAGGAAAGAAGCTTAGATAAGAGAATACGTTCTCGCATCGCTTTTTTTGTAGAAAGCTCGACCAGCGAGAAAAAGTGTTTGGCCGAAGCCAAAAAGAGGTTGACCCACTTCATTCGCCAAGCGAATGATCTTCGCTTCGCGGGAACAACAAAAACCACCATCTCGCTCTTTCCTTTCTTCGGTGCTACCTTTTTTTTTCCAAGGGATGGGGTTGGGGTGTATAATAACCTTTTTTTTGAGAATGCCCGGGAACAACTCCTAGGTCAATTAAGGATAAAATGTTGGAACCTCATGGCTAAGGATAAGGTAATGGAATTGATAGAGAAATTCATAGACCTAGGTAGGATAGGAGAATTGATAAAGGGAATAGAGATGATGATAGAGATCATACTGAGAAACAGAAGAATTCCGTACGGGTACAACTCTTATTTGAACGAAGTGAAAAAAATGCGATCTTTGTTGTCTAATAGAACAAACACTAATACCTTAATTGAATCGGTCAAGATCAAATCTGTTTATCAAAGTGCTTCTCCGATTGCTCAAGACATCTCTTTTCAACTGAGGACCAAAACAAGATCATTTCGTTCCATTTTTAGTAAAATAGTGAAGGATATTCCATTAGTAATGAAAAAAGGGGTGGAAGGGATCCGTATATGTTGTTCAGGTCGATCAGAAGGTGCAGAAATAGCTAGAACTGAATGCGGAAAGTATGGAAAAACATCTCGTAATGTATTTAACCAGAAAATCGATTATGCTCCTGCGGAAGTATCTACTCGTTACGGAATCTTAGGTGTCAAAGTGTGGATTTCATATAGTCAAAAAAGAAAGGGGCGTGCTATATCCGAAACGTACTAAATATAGTAAATATCGTAAAGGCAGATGTAGTAGGGGTTGCAAACCGGACGGTACACAACTTGGTTTTGGAAGATATGGCACTAAAAGTTGTAGAGCTGGTCGTCTTTCATATCGAGCCATTGAAGCAGCGCGTCGGGCTATAATCGGACACTTCCATCGTGCTATGAGCGGACAATTCCGAAGAAATGGTAAGATATGGGTAAGAGTTCTCGCGGATATCCCTATTACCGGAAAACCTACAGAAGTAAGAATGGGAAGAGGAAAAGGAAATCCTACGGGTTGGATTGCTCGTGTGTCCACGGGACAAATCCTATTTGAAATGGATGGTGTGAGTTTGTCAAATGCTCGACAAGCCGCTACATTAGCGGCGCATAAACTATGTTCGTCAACCAAGTTTGTTCAGTGGTCGTAAGCTAATTAGTTAGTGGGGAAAAACCGGGCCGGGATTCAAAAGAATTAGGCGAAGTCTTTCTTCCTGAACGACGGAAGTTACTACTTTACTTTCTTATACTAGCTATTTGAAGATCTACCTTATCTTGTCTTGCTTATTTAAGCAAAAGGCGATCCACTATTGGTTGTAGTCTTCTTGATATATCAAGTCAAGAGGGCGAGGCTCCTAGCAATGGGAGGAAAGGGGAGTGGGTAAGCGGGCTCCTTTCACTGTGAAAGTTGCGGATCTCTTCGCCCCCTTCTATCTTCCTTAAAAAAACATTGCTCCGCCTTTTCAGTAGCTCGCCTTGGCTTCCGCACCTCTTTCTTAAGCTAGATGTTAGGCTAACTTAACCGGCCAAGGTCTCCACCAGATGTGGTGCCCGCTGGTATCTATCCTCTTGTTCTGAGCCTTACACCTCTCGGACCGAACAGAGCCTTTCGCCTGAGGCGCGCTAGCTTAAGTCTTTTCCTGCATTTCTTTTATAATAGCAGCAGGATAAGCATATCAAGAATTCCCTCCCGACTCTCAATGAGAATCGGAGTTTAGGTTTCTGGAGGTTCTAGGGAAACTTTACTAAAAAAAAGTGGTCCGAATGTATAGGTAGTCTTAAGGAAGGGAAAAAGAAGGCCTTAATTGTCTATCCAAAGATCCGCCTGCCAAATGGGTGTCTTTAGGCGAATCAAGTGGGTGGGACCCCCTATGTCAATTTCAGTAAGGTAACTATAAGGGGTGAGGGTTTACAATAAATAGCTTCATTTCAGTAGTGCCTTACCTTGCAGCTCTATCTATCGTCTATGCTTTCGATATATAAATGATTTTTTAGTGTTCTCATGCTTTCTTTCTCCGTGCCACGGCGCGAGATTGATGTGATGATCCCTGAATCATGCGATATGGACTCCGCCGTTAACGGCTTTATCATGCTTTTGATAGGTGAGATGAGGCGGTGAATTCGCGTGAACCTAAGGCAACTCTAGCCCCGCAGGTGATCGCTGGGAGTGGGGGCTAAATGGAATTGAAAATTGGACATTGCGCCTTTCGGTGACTGAGGAAGCCAAATTCTATGGAATTAGCTATAAGTCAAGCTTGTCGACTATCAAAGGCCGCTTCCCCATCTCTCATGTGGATTGAATTCGACCACTGATCGAAGCAGATGTACCACTGAAGCTTCGAACAATCTATATACTTTTTATCGCGCGAGCTGATTGAAAGGAAGATAGGACGAATTCTCAGGTTGAATCGAAAGGATAGCGCTAATCCCAACATGAAGGAACATTCATGCTTTGAAATTGATTCAGACAAGACGAATTGACCCACGCAACTGATCAACCGGGTAGAGCTCACGATCATTCAAACACGTAGGTCCAGAAGAAGAATGGCAAGTGGCCGGATCCTCCCAACAACCCCCCCGGCCCGCTATGGCTCTTTATCATTTTAGGTTTCGAGTATTTTCAGCGATTTGCTCTGGAGCCAAATAGCTTTCTTATGTGCAGGAAAAAAATGGATGTCTCCCGCCGAGCGGGACAAGGCGGATTTCACAATGGAGGACGTTGTCCATTTCCTGCTGCAGCTGGGTAGCAACATTAGCTCTTCTTTATTGTATGTCTGGGACAACGTCGAGCATGCTCCACAACGCTAACGCCCCTTTCCCGAGATAGAGATCCTGAGGCAAAGAAGAGGTGGGACTCCATGTGACGTACCATTGGCCGATCTTCCGGCCGGCTGTCGATCGATGATGGATAGGAGTTTCCAAGTTTCGGTCGAGGTCTATGCCCTTAAACACTGCGCTCGACAACTGGGGTTTCGGCTGCTTATACTAGTTCCAGTGTATCGTAGCAGTCTGAATGGTACGGCGCCGAAGCGGTTCAATCTTCTTTCTCAGGATGTGTGTGAGTAACCGCCTGATGACGAAAAAGGCGCTAAAGCCCTTATCTTATAGAGCTGGGCAGGCAAGAGAGAAGCTGGCGAACTGAGGTTAGATCGTCTTCTTTCGTAACCGTACCTGACTTTATCTCCGTCCCGTACTAGCCTCCCCGTCCCATGCTTTTTCAAGCCAGTCATCAAAGAACCTGCCAGCACACTCGACAGCAAGCCTTACCGCCGCGGGACTAGGTATAAAAGGCACAGGATCCCCACGGCCTGACCTCAACCGGTTATCCTATCCTCGGGTCTCGACACATTAATCCTAGCAAAAACCGGCTTTCATAGCCTTGGCTTCGAAGCTCCCTTGGCCTTAGCCTCTCCGTCTTGTACTTAACCTATGCCCTCCATGTCCCCCAGGCTCTTCAGTAGATTAGATCGTGTAACTCGTCTTTCAATTAAAATGGGAATCCCTCCGTCCCAGTCCGCCAGAATGAAATCAATGGAACCCATCCCCTCCACCGGAATAATAAATATAGGAAACGTCAACAGGCTCGTAACGTTCGCTTTCTCTGCACCTCGTTCGCTTAGTTGATACAATGCATAGATGGGTTTCCGCTTTCTTCTCTGATTGACTATTTCTTTGTTTAATAGGACTGGGCCAGTGCCCCTCGTTCGCCCGGATTCTCTCGTTCTACAACTCACTTTCAAGGAGAGAAAGTCTCATGCACATACGGGTGAAGTCTCATTCGTGGATGAAGATGGAGTCTCGCTCAGTACAGGGGCGTAGCGGGATGGTGAAGTATAAGGATGGAGTCTCGTTCATAAAGATAAAGATGCTGACTTCATTCTACAACTCATGAAAAGCTAGTAGTTTCATCCTTAATGATTCGATTACCACCTGCCTTTGGATCCGAAGAGCATCGCTAAAGCCCTTTCTTTCCCACCAGCGGATAAGAATGAAAAACCACTAACCAAAACGGATGAATTGCTTGCAGGCTAATGACTGCTCACTATGTACCCACTCATTCTTCCTGGCAATGCAAGGGAAGCCCCATATACTACTTTTTGAATCTAGCGAAGCCTGCCGCCTTGTGATACACTTTTTCGATTTAGGTTGTAGCGGCTAGCATGCACGTCTAAGCAAGCTGGCCGGCCTATCTTCTTATCTTCGGAAGTCTTCTTCATATTCTTCGAAAGTACTCTACTACATATGAGATCTTATCTTCTTCGGAGGTACTATTATATATACATATGAGATAAGTGTTACGTAATGACACCAATAAGTAAGGAGTCAACAACCCCATCATAAAGATCGGCGTATAGCCAGCCTTTATGACGATTTCTGATCGGAGGTAGTTTATTCACTTATAACAAGGCCCTTTCCGGGAAACATCAAAAGTGTGTTTATTCTATTCTAACTCAACTCTGCAAGCCATTTAGCTAAGCTCAGTTCAGGGTCAGTGTGTATGTCTGTCAATGTTCGCAAGGAACTAGCTGAACGCAAACAGTTGAACTTCGCCGTCACTGCTTTCTCACGACTTGGATTTGAACCAATACCTGACACTCCAAGATACTAAAAAACCATCGGGACTTGACGATCCACTCATACCTTTAGGCAGATAAGGCAATAGAGCATACACCCTACTTGGCGGGAGTGAGCAATTAGCCTTACTGACCAAAAGCCAAAAGGGACAAGCCTATCTCCGAACCCACCTTACCTTTATTAAGGAATGGAACGTAATTTCCCTACCCTGCGAGGGGATTTCGGGTGCTTAATAAGAAGCTCCTTGTGTCAAAAGACTGAACTCCGACAATCTCCCAACTATGATAAGAGATTACGCCGAAAAACCATACACACAGGAAGAATAGCTACCCTAGAAAAGCAGGCGGAAAGACAGACACAACCCAATGGGAAGGTACTGACCCACGACCCTTTAAAACTAAACAACAAGTCTCTCTTCCGGTTGGACATAATACAGGACAAGACTCAAAGGGATAGACGCTTAGGAAAACCACAGGGCCAGAGAGCAAGCACGCTCGAAAGAGACATACCGAACTGCTGGCCCTACCTAGCTTCCTTACAAACGGAAGTGAACTGGACTCGCCTGTGCCTCATCCGTTTTAGACTCGATCCACCAGACCCGGAAATCCGAATGAACAAAGATCCGCATCGAGACTTTGAAGGCAAGGCAACCCGCACCACACTAACTAGCCGAGACTAGACTAGACTTACGGTACGGGTCCACGAACTCCTTCTTGTTCCTCTCCATACCCAAGCCGAAGGCGCGCATCCAGACATTGAAAGCGATGCCACCGTAACCACTAGCTTGACAGAAGAAAATAAACTAAACTACAAGCAGTATCTTCATTGACTGGAACGCTTGACCAGTTCTACTGCCTTTCCAGCGAATAGGTTTGGTTCGGGGTTAGGGGCGGGGTCCGATGCCTGTCTCGCTACATTGAACTGGCACAAACCGTTTGTGAGACGCTAAAGCCCTTTTAGTTGACCTGTTAGTTATGGGGCACTGATGGCCCAATCTGACTAAAATAAGAAAGGGACCCAAACGAAAAAAGAGTTCTTCAAAACCAACTAACCAGGAAGGATGACAAGAGTGCCTGCCTAAGCTTTCCAACCAATATTCGATCGAAGCACTGATACGCCTTTGGAATCTGCCTCTACAATCGAGGAAACGAATCCATTATCTTTCCATAGACCAACAGACGTAGGCACTTACGCAAAGAGGGGGATCGGACAACCCTGGCTATACCCCGTGGATTGAGCTACACGTTATTGAAACGCTGCTGGATAAGAGCCACGATAGATCACGTTGAATTACTCGGCGACCAGGAAGAGGAAACTTTTTCCATTGTTGCGGATCCATCCCTGAGGGACTTACCTGGTTGATCTCATCCTCTAATACTGTAAGTCAGAGGACGGGGGTCTGTCCACGGAAGCTCTCCTAAGGTATGTTTACTTTAATGGGATTCATCTAAGAATTCTAGTTGATATCATATATATAAGTTTTTCATTAGGATTTCTTTTTTTAAGATGGTTTTTGAGATTTAGAGGACAAAAAGAAAGAACTGGCTAAATTTATTCCGACGAAATGCTATTGATTTTAGGAAGATTATAATGAGGAGGACGACAGAGCACTTACTATATCTTTTTCGTAAATTTATATATTACCCATACCAAAGAGCGGAGTAGATGGGCTAGAGACCCTACCCTAAAATCAGTGTATGAAAGGTCCCTAAAGAAGGGGATCGCTCTTGGGAACGGGGCTAAACGAAACTCCCTCGAGAAGGGCTTTAGCGTTCTCTTTGTCGACCTGTGGCTACTCAGATCACGATTTAGGGGTAGTAACAAGAAAACTAGACTAACTACGGGCGCGCAGGGTATAGCCGGGCTGCGAGCATCACCTTTCCCCTATCAATCGTCCTCACTTTTCGAAAGAAAAGAGCGGATGTTGTCTCTCTCTGCGGCGGCTGAGGGTGTCGCAAGTTCGGATAGACACTTACCCTTCTCAAGATAATTAGTTAGCCAAGCTAATATATCTAGAGATTATTAAGACTTTCTCCTGTTCTAGGATGAATCTGATTAGGACCTATCATAGACCTTATAATGTTGATGTTACGATGTTACAGTAGTATAGATAGAAGTAAATTCCATCTTATATTACGGTAAATCTTAGATCAGACTCGATGCTTTTCAATACAGAGGCCATTATTGTAATCCATAGCATGGCTTTCTCCGGAACTACAGAGCAGGCCAAGAGCATATGCTGCCAAACTAGAAAGTCGAAACTAAGAAGCAGAACCCATTGGCCTTCAGAGCAAGACTTTGGCGAAGAAATCGCTAACAGGCAAAACTCCTAGAGCTCGGCGAACCCGGCCTACATATCCCAGGGCGATAAGAAGGCAAAATGTATCCAGGGGCAGAGGGTGCCTCCCGACCACCGCTGAATCTTGACTAGAGGGGATAGCCAGTCCTCTTTCATCTTAATTCACGGTGATTTCCTCTATCGCAGCTGGTAAGGATGAAAGAGAGGCTAGCTCTAATCGCTTGCATGTCGGTCTCTCTTACGTAGCAAGGTTGGTACACAGAACTATCATGCCAGACTAAAGATGCCAATCAATGCAAATGATTGAGAGCATGCCCATTACAGTAGCGTGAAAGCAATACAGTAAGCGGAAAAAGCGGTCAAGTGAACACTTTCCGAACACTAAGCCAATTGGATGGGAAAGTTGGTGTGCAATGAGGAAAACTCACAGACAGCTCCTAGGCCAGGAAAAAGGATAGAGGCTGACTAAAGTTGTTCAGATAGCGTAGCAGGGACCAATCCGCCTAACTGGAACCAATCAGCCAGGGTTCAACAGGGGAAAAGGCAACCAAAGCCGCTAAAGCCCTTGTCCACAACGCAGGCAAAGTTAGCATTCACCAGCAAGACTAATAAGAATGAGAAAAGCAAACTGCTGACAAAAGTCGAGGGGAAGATGCCGAAAGCAGAAGCATCTTGGGGAGCTAACTGTCCCTAGCTCACTGGGGGGTGAGTGACCTAGATTGAGTGTTATATCATATAATAGAAGACTCCGCGGACCATTTCCTGCTTGAGAAGAAGCTATGGGACTTGAAGGGGCGTAGCGTAGGCGAAGGACTCCGCTGCTATTTCCGTTGAAAGAATAAGCAATCTCCTTCCAAAGTTTCACATTGTCAATCCTTTAATCTCAATCTTTCTCAGAAGAGGCAGCGGCGACTCTGTTTGTTTGCATTTTCTGTCGCACTAAAAAGGTAGTTAACGAGAGTGTGATCTCGTTATCATCTACGTCAATGAAAATGAATGAGACTATAGGCAGACTACCGTAACTACCTAATTGTCATTATAACATAACATCACTATAGACCTTCAACAAGTAGGAATCTAACCTACAATGTCACCCTTTTGAAAAACCGAAATCACCGTGCTGTCGTTATTCGCAAAAGGTAGCATCATGATATCTTCTTTGACTTAGTAGTTCGGAACACAAAATCCCGGCCTATATACGTGAATGCCGATCCATTCGTGGAAAAAAGCTCGGGGCCAATAATCTTCCTTGCTCGTTCCTAGGAGAACTCAGTAACGTGGCCAGTATAAGTCAGCGGGCAGGGGGGTCTGACGATGCGGAGAGCAAACAAAGGCGACAAAGCTATGTTGGAAGGATGAAAAGATGCAACAAAACGGGTGGCTACCCGCAGTGGTCCCACTGCACGGGAAGATCGGAGGCAAATAAAGATGGACAGCTCGAAGAAAGCGCCACATGCGGAACACTGGATTATATCAGCTCAAACCCCCCGTTGGAACGAGGGCTGTCTTCCAGCTCTACTTCACCACTGGGGGGAAGGAAAGAATTAGCCCACAAACGTTCTAGGCGCGTGCTTTTGTTTTGGAGCCACCGTCTTCTGAGCGGGCGATTGGTCTTCTTTTAACCTCGAGCTTTCATCCTTCGGTTTTTACCTTACTAATGGTTTAAAGAGTGTTATTGTTATGAAAGAACCCGGTATTCGTAGATCAGAGATTGCCGGATAAGTAGTCAGTCTATTTCCATTTCGGATTACCTATGAATAGGCATATGCTTCCTGGACTAAAGCCCTAAAAGCCTACTCCTGGCCTTTCGAATGAAACACATGTTATGAAATATCCGGGCCGGGTGGGTCCAATTGATCGAGAAAGGAAGTTCCAATGAAAGCCTTGAAAGGGTTATACATTAGCGATTCCCTTACAGCTTGGAGTTCTTCCCAGCGATAGAGAGTGATGGAAACTCGGCCGGTGAATCGAAGGGTCGGCCCATGCACTGCGGAAAATTCTATGCATCCGGTATCAAAGAAAGACTTTGCTGCTTTTAAGCTTAAGAGAATGCCCAGGAGAAGACCCTTGTTTATCTTTTTCCAACTCGAGACTCCCGTTTTATTGCCAACGAACAAGCAAGATGCGGTCGTCCTAGTTCGACTCCCGCAGCGAGTATTATCGCTGCTTCCCTTCTGCAGCAGTGATGACGGTTCGCCACACCCGACATAACGTCCAAACTCATCCCATTTGCCACAACAAAGCATCATGGCGTCTATTCCGTATAAGCGGTGACAGCTCTCTTAGCTCGACCACCACACTTCTGCACTTTTGAGTCTTTTGATACCAACAGGCAATACAGCACTTTAACTGCATTCGATTCGTGGTGACAGCAATCTCGCGCGGACCACCACGCTCATGTGCCCCCAGGACACGTCGTCGGCCTCTACAGCATCGCAACTTCGCACATGCATAGGTGATAGTGAGATCCTGGGCCAAACACCATCCTTTTCAGCCCAACTCTGTCTCAATGCCCTCTTGGCAAGATAAGCCATCAGTCAGCTGTACAATGTAAGGATCACAGTCAACTTCCCAATCCGTATCCCTCAAGCCCTCATGCTCGAAGCCTATGGGTCGTTATAACCCATGCCAGCTCGTTTCCCAACGACTGCCGCTCACTTTGCAAAGACACTGCAACTGAGCACTCAACCTCTCTTCTGAATTAATGTTGTAAGTAAATAAGTATTCAAACCCCTTTCCCTTCAGACATTGTAACGTAACGCAATCAACCTGACAGCGTGATTTCGGCTCTTGTTTTGTTTGTGACAGTAGCGCTCTCGCCCACCTGTCACCATAAAGCTCAATCCGAAAGAGTTTTGCCCTTCCTGGCAAGATTAACCATCAGCCGATTGTACCCATTGCGAGGATCACAAGTAACTACCCAACCAACTTCCGTGCCTCAAAGCTTATCGAGTCATTACAACCGCGCTAACCATTCGACTTCACACCGACAACACCACCGTGCCAGATGCAAGCAACGGTTGCTGCTCAATCTGCAACGACACTTGTGCCCACTGCATCATGAAACCATCCTCCATACGGTCACAATCCCATCGCATCGACGGTCTAAACTTTGACACCATTCCCAGCAGCAGTTATTCTTTTCTTGAGATCTCCTTCGCGAATATACTGAGATGATTATTAGCCTTGTATAAAAGGCCCTGGCCCGGTGTCTTCGTCAAATATCGCATGCATAACAGCCTCCCAGTGTTCAACTCGAGGCTGAGCCATAAACTGGCTAACCACTTGGGGTCTTTGACTTCTCTGATAAAGCCAACCTTTAATAACTTATCAATCTCGCGTGATGATAAGCGGGAGGATTTCAGGGCCGTCTGGGAGCTTGCTTGATGGGAGCAGTATCGCTTTTTATAGTTAAGTGGTGCACTGCAATTCGTGGGTCAAGCCCAGGCATTTCTTTGTAACTCTAGGCGAAGATCTTTTTATTTTTCATCAAGAACTCTTTCTATTATTCCCTTTCATCTTCAGATAGGTTAGCACTGATGAACACAGGCCTTGGTTCTTCACTTGTGCCAAGATTTATTTCCACCAGCTCGTCGACCGTTGCTTGACCGCCGTCTTCGAGTTTCGGGGGAGCAGACTGAACTTCTATTAGTTCACGAGATTTAGGATATTTTTCCGACGAGCAGCCTTCTTGAATTTCTACCATGCGAACGCTTGCTTGATAACCCAAACCGCGAGTTCCGGATTTGAGTTCTCCATCATGATGCAAGACCCATTTTTGTCGACAGTTGTGGGAACATCGAACTTTCGTAGAGGAGAACGTAAAGGAGGACGTCTAGTGGCAGGGCGTCTCCTCTTCCGTCTTCTCCCCGCCTTAGTGGCATCAACTGGTATGACCACGTTTGGAGAGATCTTGAGTCTTAGACATGGAACCTCTTTGAGAGAGACTCCTGATATTAAAGATGGGATCACTTTCCCGACGTTGCTCACTAGGGATGTAGCGATACGTCTTCTTCATGGTTGGCCTGCGACCTGCTTCTTCTTCAATATTCTTATTTCATTTTTCCGAGAAAGCCATTTGATCTGGAGGTGTAGGAGCAGGCTTTCGCAACTCCTTAGTTGGCTCCAAATAGAATTTAGAATCTGCATAGAATGCTTCTGTCGTCGTGAAAGGCTTGGTATTTGCAAAGATCCTCTTGGTTTCTCCTTCGGGAGTCTTGTACTTAAAACACTGATGCCATATAGAGGGCACTACTTTGTGCTCGTGCAGCCAAGGACGTCCCAAAAGAACATTGGTTGAGGTGATAGCATCGATGACGTGAAATGTGACATAAGTCATCATATCTTCGATCATTAACCGTAATCGGATGGTGCCTAGGGCTTGTTGACCCGATTGGGTGAATCCTTGTATCATGACATTGGTTGGACTGAGATCATTGATAGTATATCCCAACTTCAGCAGCATCTTAAAAGAGATGATGTTTATCGCAGACCCGCAGTCTAACATGATTATGGGGACAGGTATGTCTTCAAGACTTCCAGCCATCAACAAAGGCCGGTTGTGCAACTTAGTCCCCAACAACAAGTCTTCATCTGATAATTCTATGGAACAGCATTGAGCCGTCGATGTGTCGATTTTTGCAACCTCTGCATGAGTTTTCTTCAGGAAAGGACAGAGCTGTAATCAGCGCCTTTCTAAGATCTTCAGATAGACACAATGTGTCGTACACGCTTAGCAAGGAGGGTCTTTTCTTCAGATGGGCCATGACATTGTATTTGATCTTATCGGGGGAAGCTCTTTGGTTAGGTGGAGCTTGGGATGCCCCCACTGAAGGCGATGGAAGCTGTACGTCGGGTAATTGAGTACCCGACCTTAGAGTTATCTTGTTGACATAAACTGGCTCCTCCGGGAAGTGGAGTGGGCCATCATCTTCGTCGAATACATCGATCGTGAGGCAAGAATAAGTCGCCATGTTGGATGCAGCCACCTTCTTACCCTTCTTTATAGTCTTCAAGAGTTCGGCGTCTATGGTTCCTTCATTTATCAGCCTTTTTATTTTGCGCTTCAGGGCAAAGCAATCTTGGATCTTATGCCCCAAAACCCTGTGGGAAGGGCAATATAGTGGATCCCCTACACGATCTGCTTCATGTGGACGCTTAGAGTCTGGCAACTCGATGAGATTTAGTTCTATCAATCCTTTGAATAAGTCATTTACTTCTTCGTCAGGAATTAAAACCTCGCCTTTCTCCTTTAGAGACTTTGGAGGACCATTTATTCTTTGAGAAGATTCAGCTTGAGCTTACTTTACTTTAAAAGGGCTTGGCTAGAAGTTTTTTTTGGTCTCATGTTCCCGCACCTGAAGTTCTAGGTTTCACCACACAGGCTTGTTTTGTCTGTGTCTTCTCAGGAGTTCTATCCTTCTTTATCAGTCACTTTATCAACGAACTTAGATCGTCGGGCGATGTGACTAAGATAGTTATAAATATCTGTGGCTTTGGAAGCAAGCTCTTCAAAAGTGATGGGCCGTACACCTTGTAGATATACCGCCATGTCCGGTCGAAGATTGTTCATGTACATGCGAACTGCTTCTGACGCAGTGATGGGTTGAGGACGATGTAAACTGAGATTCCTCCAGCGGTTGATCGGAGAATAGCAAGATATCTTATTGTAATAGTTAGCTAATTCCTTCAAACCCGTCAAAGTCCCATATCTCCTTCTCTGCCTTTGTCCCCTTACCAGCTTGCTAACTCCCTTCCCTGTAAGACCTCTACTTGAGACTATCCTAGGATGAGAGCTGGAAGGGATAGGATTTCTGCCTTCCACGGCTAAGACGGAATTGAATTTCGAGATGCGAAGAATAGCCGTCTTTCGTACCTTTCCTGGGAACGGACATGAAAAAGGAGTTATAATGCCTATTGACATTATCAATTGCCCACGTGAAAGCTTTAAAGCAAGGTTCGCAAGACAGTCAGAATCAGAAAGAGAGGTATGCCTTAAAAGAACCGTTATCCCACAGGGTTTATCCCGCTAAACAGCTCTTAGTCCGCACTTCTATCGTGCATTCTAAGACCATGCCAGCCTAAAAGAAGAAGAGTCACTCACTCCTCCGCCAAGAGGTAAAGGTAAAGCAACCCCTGCTGCTCTCATTGCTGCGTCGAAAGGGGTCGGGAGGGTATCTAGGGCTAAGCCCAGCAAAATGCACATAATCGGATTCTTTTTCTGTATAGTAGGAGAGGTCTATCAATGACTTAAAAACGACGCCCTTCGTCGAAAGCCCCTTACTCTTATGAAAGAGGACATTCGTGAACAACCCCTAGATTCGGCTTAGTGAAAATCGAACTAAAGAGAACGGGTTCAACTTATCCCAATCCTCGCTCTGGACCAAGGTGCGTAGCCTTTTAACATTCTCTTTCTCTCTTTCTGGCTTAGCCTACCAGGGAAATGGCTCCTTCTTATTGATAGCACAGGTGAGAACACCCCTAATGGGCAAGCTTCACTAATATCCCAGGAATGAGGAATGAAAGAACTTCTGCTATCTACTCACTCTTGCCACTGAGAGGGGATGAGTGAATACCTGGAAGAGAAAGTTCTCTTATTCCCGGGATCAGGGCATCAACTGCAACATTTAGAAGTTCATACCTGATAGCAGTAGCAAAGGGCTTTAGCGCCTGTGTTAGCAGAGCTCTTGGGGAAGAAGCAAGGGCTTTAGCCTTTTTTCACATCTGAGATTCCCACTAGGGCAGGGCTATGAGAGAGAAGGGGCATTCCCGGTCAAAGCATTGATTCTAAGCCTTTCTTCTATGGGGGGCTAGGTCAGAGCTAGCATTGAATAAGAATAAGCTAGGATTCCTCTTAGCGACTATGAACGAATGCTTTTTCATTGAACAAAAAGAATAGCCGGCCTTTGTTTTTGCTGTTACAGAAGAAGCTGCTCTTGGCCTTTTGCTTGGCACTAGGAAGAGAAAAGAAAGATCTTAGGGCTAGGCCCTTTAGGCCAATTAATAGATCAGACTTCACTTCAAGAACTAGCGAAAATAGCCCTGATCAAGGTGCGTGCGAAAGAAATGCTTTCCTTATTCCCATGAAGTCAGGATTTCTTAGGACCAACATAGGAGGGCATATATCTTGACTATATGCCACCTTCTATCGCACTATAGTTTTTATTTTTTTGGTCGACCTTGTGAGATACCTTTTATACCTTTCTATATACCGAATTGAGGAAATTTTTGTAACCATCCTAAAGATCAGTTGGGTGGGTGCCTTGAGCCCTAATTTTATAGACAGATAGTCGCCATTACTCCGGTTCTATATGGGAGCGCTTGAAATGGTTTGGTTTAACCGAATGCTCGCGTCGGTGTTTCTGAGCCCTTTCGCTCCTTGAATCACTGAGAACAAACTTTCTACAATCCTATAGTAGCTTATCGTAGCTAACAGATGATCTTCACCAAATTGGGTCAGAATGTAGCCCGATCCGAACGCAATTAGATGTCTCAATACTGACTACCTACCCGGACCCGGGCCGGAAAGGGGTAAATATAGCCCAAAGAATTATGGCCCTACACCGAGAAGCTATTTGTAAGGGACTCTCTCAGTCTCAAGTTGATTTGGGGTTGTGCTCAATAACTGCCGTCCCATCCCTCATTACTGATGCTTATTTTGCGCCTGTCTTTTTTCTATTCACTTTTTTTTTTTGAAAAAATCTTGCTCTGCATGCAAGTCTTTGGTCGCGGGGCTAGGGGTCCCAAACATCCAGTTGACAGCGAGGTTTCTACCTTGATTATCCGCACTTCCCAGGTTGAGCTGGTCAGTCAGGGCCAGGCTCCAATAAAGGGCTTACACCTCAGCCTATTGGCGGCCCGCCCAATGTTAGCATTCAGATCGATTCTCATCCCTGGCCCTGAAAGGTGGACACCGCCCGCCTTGCCCGGGCTTTGGAAACCCCATCGAAGTCGAATTCCCATTCCAGGTCGTCCTGTTCGCTATCCGAGTGAGTCCCAGTCTGGGAGAAGGGGGGCCCATCTGTTTCAGAAGGTCCGAAGATTCATTTCAAAAAACAGGAATGTCAGAGCAGTTAGTCCGCATGTCCCTAACTACCTTGTTCCTGATTGGATTGCTTTCTTAGTGTGGCATCTTTTTGTTCGCTGTCCACTGGTGATATTATCATATATAAATGTAGATAGAGAAAGAGGCTAAGCTAAGCCTACGTAACGCTATGGGAACAGCTTTTTTTGTCCGCTTTCAGCTATGGATGCGCTACCTTGTGAAAGAAAACATCATATGTAAGTAAGTAGCATCTAGAATAGAATCCGGAGCAGCTAAGAAAAGAAAATCGAGTAGCTTGCGGGCCGGTCGTCATTGCACACTAGCTGGTCAGTGGGGGTAAGAGAGTGTTCCGTTGGTGTTCTCAGTCTCAGTGCGACCTTGCTTGGTCAACAAGGGGATCAAAATGTCCCCCATCAATAAAGTGAGGGCTTTCCGGACCTTCTCCACCTCCCTTTTTCTTTTTTTCCATGCTTTCCGTTGGAAAACAACCAACAAAAGTTCTCTATACTTCTTCACTACTCGTACAGGCTTGACGGAGTTAAGCTGTCTGGAGGAATTTATTTGAGCTTTAAGCTAGCTCAACGGGCTGACTGACCCTTTATAAAGCGGAGTTAGAGTAATCATCCTATGAAGCATCAAAAGAAGTCAAAGGCAGAAGAATAAACATAGACTGAATACGCTGAAATAGACGCATAAGCGTAAGAGGAGAAGTAGGACTTTCTTTCCAGATACACGAGATGAGATATGCCTTGCCTGCAGGCGAGATTGAAATCTTAATGTAGTAACCAAACACAAGTAAGTAGTTCGTCAGCCATTAATAATAAATACGTCATTCTATGTTAATGTTTAGAATTGCCTGATCGCCCGATCGTGATGAACCTTTGGGCATTGGTTAATGGGCATCGGGTAATCCTAATAACGGCATAGCCATGCCATAATAGAATCGCTGAAAGCCTGAAATAGTTTGTCAAAGGGATGCCCTTGATTCACTCACAATTCTTGGAAGAAGTGGCCCAGCCCCAAAATCCCATTTCATTGAAAAAGCCCTATCGGTCAAATGAATCAGACAGTGACTTGGAGTCCAGTCTCGAGAGATAGCACCATTGAGTCGTCAAGCCAGCTTCTCCCAATTCTTTATGGGTCTGACATGATGAGCATGGTAGATGGCACAACATCTGCCCCCAGTGAAACCGTAATGGTTGATTCAAAAACTGTCCCCAATCCAGCCTATCTTGAATGGAAGAAGAAGGATCAGATCCTTCTCAGTTGGTTACATACCACAATGAGACCTACTGTCTTTGCCCAAGTTATTGGATACAAGACAGCTCGTTCCACTTGGGAGGCTCTTGACAGGGCTTATACCTCCCAGACCAATGCTCGATATTACCAGATAAAGCATTACCTTTTTAATATTCGCAAAGGTTCATATTCCATTACGGAATATATGGATCGTATCCGCAGGCTCACAGATGAACTATCTCTTATTCAACAACCAATGAGTGATCGATAAATTATTGGTTGTGTTCTTGACGGACTTGATCTTGATTATGATGTGGTTGTTAATACAGTACACACCATGTCCACCACATCCTCTTTTGAAGAAATCTAAAGTATGCTTCTCAATCGTGAAAAACGATTAGAAGTATATCACCATACCTCTCAAGATCGGTCCACTACTGCTCTTCTTGCTTCCAACAATCGTGATGCTAATCGTGGTTATAATAACCGTGGCACAAATCGGGGTCGCAGCTATAACAGTGGTCGTGGAAATGGCCACAACCATGGTCGAGGAAATGGTCGCAACACTAATCGCACAACTTTTAACAGAAAAAAGCACTCTCGGGTAATTCAATGGTTCAGCTCTGGTTCAAATGGTATCTGGGGTATATCTCTTATCTGTTGTTCACGAATCCGTTTCAGGTTTTCAGGCATACCCGGTCTTTTCTCTTTCAGTTGCTGCTCCGGGGAAAGAAGTTTCATTGGGGAAGGTGGTATCTTCTAGTTGATCACTTAAGCTTTTAGCTTAAAGGACTGATCTTTGCTTGAACTTAGCCCGAGTAAGGCCGACTTAAATAAAGATAACTAGGTGCCAAGCCTTTATATGAAACCATTTCTTTCTCTCTGGGAATCATAGCCTACTTTCGTACCAAAGGGTTGAGACTTTCCTTCTGATCCTAGTTCTTGGCACTGGGAAGAGTCTCTATAACCTATAGGGTAAGGAGCAATAGACGGAATTCGCCCTAGAACCGTTAGGCTAGGCTCATTAGACGTAGACGGAATTAGTCTGGTATGGCTGAAGAATGGTTTCATCAGTTGAATTTTGGAAGGTCATATCGTATTATAAAAAAGAAAACCCCGTTGTTAAAATAGCTTGCCTTTCCTGCTTTCAAGGCTTTCCTTGGCAAAGGGGGGAAGGGAGGTTTTTTAAATGCTTTTTGATTGAGTCAGATGTGGCATTGCTGATTCGAGAACAGTTGCCCTTTCTTTTTGCTTCGACAATTGATCAAAATAGAGGCAACAAAGCCACCCTACTTAGATCCCCGGATCGCGTTATTGGATTAGCGGGCGCCACAAGACAAATTAGTCGTACAAGGACATTCGGCTTATCAGAGGCAATGGCCTTCGCCTACGTCAAAGACAGCTGATTCGTCCTACTAACATGTCTTCCGCTGGGATTGGGTGTCTGGTGGTATCTTTTGCCAGAGCCCCCATTGGTTCAACCAACGGCTTGTTGCTCACCTGAGTGCGCTAGTGCAATTAAGGAAGCCGCACAATGCCAAATGAGGTCTCTGGGCTTCCCGTGTATTCATCCAAATCAGATCCATGAGAAAATTATGAAAATGTGGAGATCAAATGGGGAGATTGACTTCATTGACCTGGGCCACGACTACTTCATCCTCAAATTGACTGATGGGGAGGATTACAAAAGAGCTCTTACTGGAGGACCTTGGATGATAGCAAACCGTTATCTTACTGTTCGAAAGTGGCACCCTGATTTTAGGCCTTCCTTGGCAACGGTCACTCAAACTGCGGTTTGGATCCGTTTACCTGAGCTCCTTATTTAGTACTTCGACAGTGAAGTACTTCTCCAAATAGGGAAAACTCTTGGTAAACTTATTCAAATTGATACGGTTACTGAACTGGCTACGCGAGGTCATTTTGCGAAAATCTGCGTTCAAATCGATCTAAGTGCTCCCTGGATTAGAATTGGCAAGCATCGTTAAAAGATTGAATATGAAGGAGTACATTCCCTATGAAAATGCGATGGGAAATACATAGAAGTTGCATTCATCTTAGCAAAAACCTCTTCCAGAGTCTGTTTTTAGCAGCAAATAGGGAGGTAGTGGTTTCCCTTTTTTTTTTAATAACCCAAAACCTGGACCCGCTTTACGATGTATTAGTCGAACCCCTGGGATACGACGCCCTGCTCCTTGAGTATCATGGGATTAACCCGACCCCCTCCAGAGGCTCCCGAGAAAGCTATTTCAGCCTGCCGGGCAGTTAAGGGCAATTCACTCTTGGAGTTATGACAGTGATTGTTATTTTCTTCCTTTTTTCTGAAGCCTGTAAACCAGCTAAGAGACACTTTCATTGGGATCGTACCACTTGTGATTAGGAAATTCCTTCTTGAATCTTTAGTAATAGCTCTCCGGAGAATCTCTTGACTAGTAAATCAAGGAACTCATCCCATCAGTGCCTTCTTGTGAGTGCTAGTCAACTACCATCCTTGATATAGGTTGTTCTCCTGTGCTCCTGTAAGAAGTCCTTCCTATACCTGATGCGCTTTTTATCCTTTTGAGTTAATGCAAAGACCCAATTCGCTCAGGCTGGGATGGCTTCCGACCTAAGCGGGGTTGCACCGTAGGGACCCGTAGTCTCCAGAGTTTTAGTCTGCAGGCAGAGACTTGTCATCATCCCAACGTCAAAACGCTTTCAATCCAGTAGTATACTTCTAGGTGTCCAGTCTTTGAAAGCAGACCGCAGTTAAAAGCCCGTCAACTAGCTAGCGTACCCTACCACTTAGAAAGACGGTGACGAAAAAGTTGTCACAAATCAACCCTACTTCCTAGATCGGTCCTACTTCGCTTCTTTGAGACCGTTTGCACCACTGTCAAAGGAGACAGCACGCGCTCACAGATTATTATCTATGCATAAAGAAGTTTGTTAGTTAAGTCTGGTCTGATAGTTGAAGTTATTGTTAACCAACAATCACTGTAAATGTTCCTCTTGTTAGGATTGACATTAAGTTATCTAACCTTTTGTATGCATGGCAACTTTTTAAGGAATGTTGCTTTCCCCCTTTACTTATACCAAAGGATACCCCCTTTTTCTAATAGATAGAAGCAGATATAGTTAACCGAAGGAGTTGAGGGATTCTTGCTTTAATCTGTCCCGCCATTCCTGACTTAGGAAGGAATATAGTAAAGGACGACTGCTTATCCATCATCTTTTATGAGTGAAAGAAGGAGCTCTATAACTTTTTTTTTTTTCATTTTAGCCGAAGGCCCTTTGACTGTTATAGTTTCTCGCTTGGACTCTTCTCACGAATTGGATTTGAACCAATATCAAGCTACTTTCCTTTTAGTAGATCGTGAGTGGGTCTGTCGTCCTCCTCATTATAGTCCTCCTAGAATCAATAGCATTTCGTCGGAATACATCCTGTCTTTTCACCTTAGTAGTCCTATGCATAGTCAGTACTATAGCCCCAATCATGGCTACTAATAAAATAAGACTAGGAACCAAAAACCAGACGGAATAGTAGGTATAAAGTAAATTGCCCAATGTTTCCAAATTAGTCCAACTTCGTACCTTTTCGGCATAAACCGTATATCTTAGAGAGGTCGTATTTCTTTGGGTTGGTAGTAATGGAATGCTTTCATTATCTAAAATGAAGAACATTTCCCACCAAAAGATCAGTCCAATAATACCACTCACTGGTAAATAGCGCAATACTTCTTCGTGAATCTCCGCTATTTGAATATTGAACATCATAACAACGAATAGGAATGAAACGGCTATAGCTCCTATATAAACTACTGGGAAGATCATAGCGAAAAAGTCGAGACCTAACAAAAGAAGTAAACCTGAAGTGTTGCGAAAGACTGGGATGGGAAACAAAACGGAATGTACCGGATTTTTAGCACGTACAACCATCAAACCAGAGACCAAAGCAGGGCTCGACAAAACAGAAAGTATCATAGTACGTCGTCCTTCCCTGAAATGGGACTTTCATGCTGGAGCAAGAACTAGCATGAAAGTCGATCTATTACGACCAGCGCGGTTGTTCGTATTTCATTTTCTTCTTTCAAGCCTTAGAAAGCACTCACTGAGTTACTTACGGAATCTCAAATCTCTCTCGACGCCGAGAATTTTTTATGTGTCTAGGTTGATTAGAGGTTCGGCTTCCTTCTCCCCCACCTTTTAGCGTTCTGGGCCCCTGAAAAAATAAAGAAAGCTGAAATCAAAAAGAAAGAAGAGAAATTGGGCCATGTTTCCCGAGAGAGGCCGCCTTCTCTCAGGCCAGCAGTCTTCTACTTCTAGTCGACTGCTTTATGATGGGCTTCCCTGTTTCCTGGGCTCTGCTCGCTTCGTCTACGCTCCGACCCTAATAATTGAAAAACGATATTTCCTTGCCCTGCATTAAGATTGAAAACTTGTCGTCAAAAAAAAGGCAATCAATCAGAATCAAGAAAAAAAAATGGAAATAGTGATTCAAGATCTAGATGGATCCCTATCTTTATCTCTATCCACGAAGATACCTATCTATATGGAGAGAGATCTATCTATGAATCGATCTAGACTATCCTCTATCCGGATAGATATGTCCTTATGAGCGACTACGCTGATCTTTATATGTTTTGGCCACGTCCGTTTCCGCTCCGAAGAAGAAGGTTTGGATCTTTCAATCTTATGTCGTGAGGGATGTGACCTATGTTAGGTCCATAAGATACCACAGCTTTTGGTGTTCTATGATTCACCTCCGAATAATGAGTAGGTAGTTCGATTCTTTTTATTTTTCTCTTCATAGTAAACTGATGGGGGGATGCGGAGCAATAGGTCGAATTACTATATAAAGAAGAGTTGTAAACTATAGGACTTCTTGTTCGAGTAGGAATATTTCGGTTTTTCTCGTTCCTTCTCTTCGATAAGAATAGGGATTTGAAATGATACAAATTCCTCTTCATTCTGTTGTGCTCATCGAAATAACTGCCTAAGCATACTTTTTTGGATCCAAACTGCTTTGTGTCTTCTTCTTGCATAGAAGAACGCAACTGTTGCAAAAACTGGGATTTTAGTAGTAGGCGGCATCCCTTCTTAGTTTTGAGTTTTCGGAACCATTCTGTTTTGGTTCTTCTCCACATTCTTACCGGGCGATCCAGGAATTTGCCTATGATTTTTTCAACTGATATTTCGATATAGAAAGATCTCCTTATTTCTTCACCGCGGGTTCTCGCATCATCTTCTTGAAAAGATATTATATCACCGTGGGACACTTTAAAATGAGTAATGTTTACCATTCTATTATTCACACAAACCCTTCGATGACTTATCGGCTGCCTTGCTTGAGGAATAGTTTCACGAAAATGGAGACGAACCGGAATAACGTCCGATCTTGTTTCTGGATTGAGTAGAAAAGGGATATATGATCGTTTTGTTCTTCTGTGCATCTCTGTGATGGGTAAATCTCCATGAAAAAGGGACAACTTTCGTGTAGTTTGTGATTGGATGTAACTGTTAAGATTTTCTCTCGAATAAATCTTTCTCTTAATAGATCTCTTCTTGTTTCTCAATCTTTGGAGAATGCGGCGTTGTATTATTGTAAGTTCTCTGTTCCAAACATTTCCTGAAAGTAGACGACAAGTTTTAAATCTTAATGCAGGCAAGGCATATCTCGTTGAATCAGTCTTTTTCGCCACATCGCGTATAACGGGAATCGAACCCCCTCTGCTGCTGTCGGGCGGATGGAGAATGCAATACTTCGACCCAGAAACTTGTTAGGAGTAGGTTTTAGCTTGCGCCTTTCTTCTTATTAGTAAGATAGGTTTGGAACCCTTTTAATAATAATAAGGTAAGCTTCCAAAGCTCCTTTCTTCAGCTGGTGCGCAGGAGCGCACTTTCGTTTTCCCCTTACTAGTAAAGGGGGTTTTATGAATAGAGATCTCCCGCCAGCAGTCTTCTCTTCCTATCACTTCACTTCGTTCGAGAAATCTGATCTCACCGGGCCGGGCGAAGGGGAAAGAAGGTATGGGTGGTCCGGGAACAACAACGGGAGAGGGCTCGTAGCCCCCCTCTCTCTCTCTTCCCCACGCCTATTTGTTTCCCCAGCCTCGGAGAGATGCAGAACTCTTTTTTTTTTTTTAATGAATAGATAGAGCCATGATACATTCCGGAATATTGTAAAGGTAAATAGACTCTTTTCGTCCCCTTTTCGATGTCTGCCTGAGGACCTCTGTGAATGTTTTGGAATGGGGCTGCTCGCCTTTTGTAACAAGTAGACCCACGATACGGACTAATAGATATTCCTACTCTTACCCGTAAGTAAGATCTATTCATAGTTGGTCAGTCCCCCACGGCACGTCTTCTCGCTTTTCATGAATGTATCTCCCCCTCTGCTTATGTGAGTTTGACCCGCCTTTGACTCTGCTTGCTTCTGACTCCCTATGAGCTGTTTTACGACCTGACTTTTCGGAGGGTCGGCGGGACATGGGAGCCTCAGCTCATGCATCGGTTTACCGAAATCACCTCAGCTCTCCCACTTCTTTCTATTCAAAAGGCGAGCAGCCCTTAAACAAAAAGGCCCTAAGAGGGCTCTTCTTTATATATTACATAAGCCCTAAAGTAGGTAGCCCCGAAAGCTGAACTCAGCAACTTGTTAGGAGTGGGGTTTGGCTTGCCCCTTTCTATCTTATTAGTCAAGCGATAACACCCTATCTATAGAGGCCTTTTCAATAAGGTGAGCACCCCTATCACGTAAGGCTTGTACCAGCTCTCGGAAAAAGAAGTCGAGTGTGCCTAGAAGTCACCAGCCCCTGACCCGTAACTGAAACTACTGCTTGCTCCGCCCTTACCGCTACAGCAAATACAGCCTTTACACCTACTCGCTTACCGAAAGCAAGAGCAAGGGAAGATTTCTTTATCCACTTGAACGGTGCGAGCGTAGTCAGACGGAGCGAGCCAGGTCTTACAGAACCACGGGTTGAATGAATGCTGCTCGCCACTTTGGAAAGCCAGAATAAGAGGTTTCTGAGTATTGGCTTAGGAGTGTGAGCAGGAACAAAAGCAAGCTGGAATTGGTAGTCGCTGGGGATATAATATAGGCATCGGCACCGAAAGGAACAAGCAAGAGGAAGAGGCAGGAATGGATAGTTCTTTCGAAAAGGTACACAAGCAATCGCCACAGGAACCGGTATATATGAGTAATCGTAATGCACGCAATCAAAGGAACCGTAAACTGGATCTCCTTCGCTTCGTCCCCTCCACCGAAACAGCTTTCAATCGGGAAAGGAAGCCACCCGGCCCGCCCGCCATCCATAATAGGAAATTCAATCAATAGAAATCGTATTCGTGAATAAATCCCCTTTGTTTGAATCCCATGGTATGGACTTTTTTCAGTAGCAGGACTCTCTTCTGTCTGTTTGAACTCTTGAGCAGGAGCTTCCGCAGGAGAACGGAATAGGCATCCATTAGCTCTGTCCCTTCGCACGACATCTATGAAAGCAGCAGTGGGCGAACCGGTGGTGAACAGGAAGAGGGAGGACCACTCGATCGCTAGGAAGAAGCAAGCCTATTCCCCGCAGATGTCATTGCTCACTAGCTCCTTTCGTCCCTTCCAACGCACCATCAACAAAAAGAAAGAGGAATTCTTGACTACTAAAGCCATGGTAGCGAGCCATAAGCGAGCCTTGTCCTAGTATTAGGAGCGATGGAGCTTGCTCAGTGAAAGGAATACGTAGCGAACGAGTCACGGGAATAATAGAAAAGCACTCTTCGGGGCTCACTATCGCCTCTATTACATAACCTTGGCAGGCTAGACTTATTTCAGACCTTTTGATGTGCCTCTTTCGGTTGCTTTCTAGCTTTACCGAATGAAGTTAGTCACCTTCCTATTCTGTTTCCGCTTTCAGACAAGTAGCTAAGTCGTCTTAATCCAGCGACGAAAACTCCTGCGCTAGGAGAAGCGCTCAATCCCGTCGCTTCGTCGCTCAGTCCGTTGCTTCTTCCCTCCTCTTCTTCCTTTCCGGCTCTTTATACCAATGTGATTGAATTCCAGGTGCATATTTCAATTACGTCTTCCCTGATTCTGGTTCAGATCCAGAGAGAGATCGGTTCCGGTATCAGTAGCTCAAACGAGCATTCAAGGGGAAATGGCTTGTTTGGTGGTTCGAATCCACCTCGGGGTATGGCATAAGTTCCAGGAAAGGTGGAGAAAGGATACTTTGCCAATGATTAAGGAAGGTCGTCCGCTATGTCTTGCCGATTCTCCGAAGACCATACCTTAACTAGTGCCAAAATGCGTCTTGAGTTTTTCTGTTATAATCGAGATTAGATTAGGTTTATTAGTGTTTTTGTTAGGTCAAGGGGCGGTTGCTTTCTCTTGCCTTCCTAGTTTTTTTTCTGGTAGATGACAGGCGAGGCCCGCTCTTAGTTGTTGTGTTTTTATCATTCATTCATATAGTGGAGGAAGTGATAACTGAATTGGCTCGCCCTAAACGAATGAATAGTTGGAGCTCATAAGCACCTCTCCCTTACCGACAGCGAGGAGTTCTCCTACGCTAATTGGCTCTACTAAAGCAGGGAAGAACTAAGGCATTGAAATCCCCTAGTGCTTCCATCAAGCGAAGGACTAGACTCACTATAAAGGAGAACACCTAAAGGAACTATTCCTGTTTCAGTCAAATTCAATGCATTCTTTCATTGCCTGTGTATCAAGCTTCAAATCGCCACTTTTCACTTTAATGTATGCTGGGGTGCATAACATGCAGATTTCTGTCCAGAACAATGGCCTTAAATCGTTGAATTGAGAAGCTGCTTAGCCTTCAACCGTTACCTCTGACTCGACCTCTTCACCTTCCACCGTCTCTGCGGTTAATTACAGGTGTACGGCATTTGCTGTTGATAATGCTTTTCTTTTCTCGCTACTTGTAAACAAAACCATCAATGTCTTAAGTTTAATTTGCTCTTTCTCATGCTTATATCGATAGTTTTCCTTCAATGACCGATGAGACGAGATAGAATCAGGAAATAGGAATAGAATCGGACAAAGAGCTGTTAGCAGGGCCACGAGTAGGCTGCACATGAACTAGATGAATTAGAAGAAGATATACCCACAGACAGAACAGAATCGCTTGGGATTTCTCAGGGCAGGGTTCTTGCTTTAATAAGTGACATCGAAATGCGCCATTTGATTGTTTCCTTGGGAAAATTGTCCTAAATGCCGATTTCCTTTCTAAAGGTGCAATAGAAGCTTGAGCAAAGGGCTCGTCGAAGGACCGGCATTAAAACTTCCAAGGCGGATATGCACCTCTATGCCTGGCTTCCTTCCTCCGCAGAAGACTTGCTACCGTGGCCTGGGATAAAAGCCATTTTCTTATCTTCTTTCCTCGGTATTTACCGCTGCGCCCCTGTGCTATCAAGAAGAAGGAATTTCGGGACGGGAAGGACCTGGAATGTCGGAATGCCTAAGAATAGAAGTAGCGATATGCCGATTTGCTGCTGTTAAAAAGCTAGGCACCTCTTTACTCTTATTGCCAATCTCTCTTAGCTCCCGAACAGCCTATTCGATTTCTGTGCTTAAGCTTGCTCTCACTTATTCTTGGCTTGGATCTAGATAATAGATGTGGCAACAAGTCAAAGAGCTGAGTCGTCGAAAACACTAGCAGCTCCTTCCCCAACTTTAGCAAATGAACCCCGTTCAAGCGCAACAGAAATGATCACCGTTTACGCCGCAACATGTCCGATTGCGAGAGAAAAGAGATTAGACAAGAGCCCGGCTATGCGAAATAGACAAAAAGGAAGTTGGGCCAGTAATCCCCTAACCGGGTATGAACTCCTCCCTTCTACGCTCCGTGGATCCTTTGTTACCTAATTCCCTGAAACACGGAATTGCTCCTAGTCTTTACCCAAGAGATGTACCTTCGCACTATCAAAAGGAAATTGTCTCTTTGCTTAAGCACGAGATCCGATAGTTGTGATTCCGCTTTCATGTCTTGGATTGAGCTTTCTCACTCTTTCTATGCCTCTTCCTTGGAGGACCTTCCCACAACACACACGCGGCGCTAAGGTTCCCGTGGCAACTCAAGCTAGGATTCGAAGCCAGGATGAGCGGATCTACCGTGCCAGGTCCTTTCCTATTCTTATACTAATAGTTGAAAATTCCTTGCGCTTAGAACTCGAACTAGAACGTGAGGCATAGTAATGGCGCATGTGTGATATTCTATTGATCCAGTTTAGGCAGCTTCAGGAAAGCAGGAATGGACAAAATGTCTTCTGCTGCTATCTTATCTGCTAAAATGGAAAAAATATTATTTTCTTCTCTATGTCACTAATCAGAGTCGGAGAGACCCACGAGACTTTCTTTTCTCCCGGCAGGCTCTAGCGCAAGAGCAATGCGAACAGCTGATTCTCAAGCAGGGGATTCGTCGAAAACAACCTATCTGTCCACTTGCTTTCAGCTCTCAACCTATTCTTGCGCAAACCAAGCCTGAATTTAGGAGTGAAATAACCCTCGTAGCTGGGACTTTGCCGGGTATTTGACTTTTTAGCATTTTCTGGAGGCTCCAAAGAAAGTCACTTCAGAGTATACAAGGAAGAATCTTTCAACGGCTACTCAGTTGGCTATCCTTTTAAGGATTGGCCTACCCAACCACTATTGGATAGATAGAACTAGAAATCAATGTCGGAGAATGCCGGGTTATTGAATAAGACTGTTTATTACAAATCAAGTGCAATCAATAACCAATGTTAGGAATAACAGGATATTTTCGTATTCGTAGCATGCGGGGAATCGAAAATAGTATGTTTTTCCTGGGATAACTTTCATCTGTCAATAGAGTGAGATAGCGATTGATTCATTGTCAGCTATGGCTATTAAGGATAAGGATCTAATTCCTCGCCGGAGAGAGAGAAGAGCGGTTTGCGCTTCGCGCCCCAACCCCCTTAACTAATGGATGCTTAAATACCTGCAACTGAATCTGTAAGCGGCGCAGGGCAGGATGGACGAGAAAAGCGGCGAGAAGAAGACAAAGAGAAGGAGGAAGGGAGACCTCTTTCTATTGCCTTCCCTTTCGACTTCTAGACTGGTTCGTCGGCGGGACAGCAAGCCAAGATCCGATTCGTCAATCGACGAATCCATGCCGCGTAACCTGGCAAAGGGGAAAGAGACGATGGCAACGCACCTCATACAAGAGGGATAAAAACCTTGTACGTACGCCGCCCAATTATCGTATTTTCAGGCAGCCACTAGTTTTCCCCTCGTTTTTACTTAAGAAAGATGGCGCGGATGTCTTCAATTTAATCAGCAGCCAAGGCGAAGAGAGAGTCCTACCATCACGAGGGATTCGAGATAAAGAGATGGCAAGCCGGAAGGACGACGGGAGATGATCGTTCGGACAGGAGATGTGGACGAGTTTTAGCCTAGCTCCAAGAAGAAGGTACCGGGACCTCATTGAGCACAAGATTTGAGCGGTTAATGGAGAGCACCAAACTCATGCGTTGGCTTTGGGGCGAGGATCAAGGAGGCCGGATTTACCTTTATGAACCTCAGCGTGAAGTGGTCGGGTTCACTCCTCCTATTGCCTTTACCCAGCGGCAAGACGCTTAGTTTTGTCGGAAAGGGAATGCTTCTTCCCCTCTACTGTGCGGGTGATAAGACTAGGCGAAGAATTAAATGAATCAGTTCGCTTGACCAACCCGAGCCTCTAGTTCTTCTGATTTTGCTAACATCCTTCGATGACAGGCCGACCGAAGGAAAACGCACCGGGATCCTACAATTCCCTATGAAGCTCCCTGACAAGCCCTTCAATCCATCTTCATCTTGGCTGGCAGCCTAGATAGATTGAGCCCTGGGACTGATCTTCCCGTTGGCTTTGCTACAGCAGTACTCACAGTGTAAGGTCAGCGGGTGGCATAGCGAAATTCCTCACCGAGATGACTGGACAACCTCTCGACCGGATCGTCCCAGCAGAGCGATTAAAAGCGTCTTTGGAGCGAATTCCTTTGAAGTAGTTAGTGCTCTAATTGAGCGAGCCGTGGATCATAAATGATGAGCGTAGCTTAATTTAGCTGATCTCACACCGAACTATAAATAAATATGTGAGTGGCTCTTTATAGAGACTTAGCCCAATGGCTACCACCGGAAGTGCGCTAAGTTAGTCACAGGGAAATCCCCAAGTTCTTTCTAACCTCCGACTCTATAAACTTGGATGGCTTGCTTGCTTGTTTAGCTTGCCCCCTCTTTGAATGTGTACAGTTCGAGCAAGCAAATGGCTAGCAGGGCCGAGGAACCACAATGAAGGGGACGACAGAAGTTCCACAAGAATATGACCAGAGATATATGTTCTTCTTCGTGCATGCAGGTCTGGTTCCTGAGAAAACAGATATCTATTAGCGAGTTTCGCCGTACAATATATAACCCGGGACTGGCTGAAATTAATGAATTACCACGGTTGCCGCCGGCTAATAGGGCGAGCAGCGTAATGGAGTCCCCGGGACGGACGACGTGAGTGAGAGCCCAGACCATAGCGGCTTTAGAGACTTCTCTCTCGGCTTTAACGACGACGAAAACGTTCTCCGAGAGGCTTTCCTTTCTGCTTTACTGTGGTTTACCCATAACCATCAGCGGCAAGGGTTACGGAAGAGGCCAAACCAACCCAGGTGCATCACAAGTAGATACGGTTGGAGCAGCAGATCCTATAGAAAGAAAGACAAAGCCCGAGGCAGATCCAGACGCGTACCCAGGCGGCGCAGGCGTTATCGGGAATTGAGACAACCCGAAGAGGGACCGTTCGCCATAATCTTATTACGTATATCAACAAAGAGATGCGTGCAAAGCTTTGCTCAGGCGTCCCGTCTCTCGGTTTCGTGTTGGACAGCACGAATACGCTGGATCAGGCACCCTAGCCGATCAAAAGTCTGATTTGATGAAATCCTTCGAAGACAGACTATTCAGCCCGAACAACAACAACAAACTGCGCAGAGAGCTGGGAGAAATGCGGGGGTCCAGGTAAGACGACCCAAGGAGATAACCGACGGCCTGCCTCCGGAAAGCTGCTGGTTATATAGAGTGATTGAACCCAGTTAGAGCCGGGGTGAGGAATTCTCCTCCTTCCCCACCTTTAGCCCTTTCCACACCCAACGCCCTCCATTACATAAAGCATTCTTGACATCCAGCGGATACATAGGCAATTTGATAGCGGCAGCAACAGCAATAAGGGTTCGAACTGAACTTTGCTACTGGTGCTAAGGTTTCCTCATAATAAAGCCCATACTCTTGAGTGAGTGTACCCCTGAGCCACCAACCTGGCTTTGTATCTATCAATGGACCCATCCGCTTTGGTTTTGACTTTGAAAACCCATCGACATCCTTTGCTTCCCTTCAGGAAGAGGAACGAAGGGACTCGCCCTATAGAATGAATAAGGAGAGGAAGCGATAACTATGGTTGTCTATAGGAAGTAGTGTGTCGGCTAGCACTTCGGGAGTCCCAGCTTTTTTGATCGAAAGCCTCATCCCTTATATCTTTAATGCACGGGTCCTTTCGATTGAGTGCAAGATGGTAGCGATCATTTCTACCGCTTCACAGGCTCAGGCAAAGAACGGCGCCAATCCAATAGTAAGGCACCAGGCTCACAAGAGTCGGGGACAGAGCGAGGGAGGTCCTCTTTAAAATATAGGAAATTTTAGCTATGGCTAGAATCTCAACTTCTTTACTAGCTTCTAGTTCTTGTCTTTTAGGAGGAGCGGGAAGCTTTTTAAAGAAATGAAAGGCAATGCAATTGTCCCATCAACATGTCCAGCTTGTGTTCCGGGTTCCTATTCATAATTACTACTACTAGAATACTTATATAATATAAAGGAGAGCTTTGTAAAAGCGAACTAAAGCCCTATCTATCACATCCACCACTTGATGAGCCAAGCCTTACACACTCATAAAACACCTATTAAAAAAAAGGCTCGGGCTCGGTCAACAAAGACTTGTGTCCTTGATACGACTTTCAAGATCTACTAAAGTCTTCAGTGTCAAGTAGTTAAAGTGTTCAGTTTCAAGCGCTTCGCACCTTGCTTGACTGCCTTTTCACACTCATACTAGGAGTCAAAGAATGAACTCTTTACTGAGCTATTGCATAAGAGAGAGCTCTTTCTTTAGTATGAGATATCCGATCATGGTCCATCTACTTCTTCCTCTATTGATTCATGTGCTTAACGCAGGGAAGTCGGACTCTATAAATTCCTTTTCACTGGGAACAACTCCTGGTTCATTAGTTCAAGCGGAATCCAATACCTGTAGTGCCTCACTTTCCTGAAAGCAGGAAGCACCGCATTCTTCTTATTATACGAATACAAGCTGCTTGCTTATCGGCTGTTGTCACAATTGAATTAGAATTAGCTACGATCGAAAATAATATCGTAGTATAGTGGCTGTGACGTGAACAGCGCTTCGCTCCTCATATAGGCTGCACCGTGCTGACCCATTCCCATTCAATCTGTAGGGAAAACTCCTACCGCCTCTCTTCCAACTAGAATGCTTTTTTGCAGTTCTTGTTTTGCTCCTCATTAAGAAGCACACCGGGCTTGCTTAGGTCTTCGGAATACGCAAGCGGTGTGTCTTTAACAACAACTATACAAATGAAAAGTGATACAGGAAGCAGTTTCCAGTGGAACTATTCACCGAAGAGCCTTACTACCAGAGCTAGTAAGCTAGCGGAAGAGCTCAGCTCCTACTATAGATGAAGAGCTACTATCATCAAGAGAGGGATTAAACCCTTTTCCGACAGACTGCTCGAATGGACAGACTCATTAAGAGAAGTGCGACCTCAGCACTGCATCTATCGACCGGGCTAACTGCCCCCGTTTCCCGAAATACTTATTTTGCATGGGCCTATTCCTATCTATAAGTGGAATTCCCTTTCTAGGCCTAAAAGAAGGTCTTTTATGGGGGTTCATGTCCCTATAGTGACCTATTGCCCTTTTTCTTGGGTTTCACACTAAGACTAATGAGCTCTAAAATGAGACTTGGGGATTGCTTCTGCCCTTACTGTGCTTCCAACTACCGCCCACTACATTAGTAAAGTTTAAAAGCAGCAGCTAGCTTTATTGACTCCACCAGAGGTGCGTAGCGAGGTACGTGCCGATTTCCTATTAGCTTGTGTAACTCATGTCACCTAACGAATCAATTAGCTGTTCTGATGAGCGAGTTTGCTATATTTTGTGTGTCTACATGGTTGATTGGCCGGCATCCCCACTACTTGTATTGATTTCGTCCCCCTGTATGCTGTGTACCGCGTGCTGGCTTCACTCCACTTGAAGAGAGTCTCTTAGTCACCAGTGTATTAGAGTTAAGAGAGGGGGCGGGCATATCTTTCTAAAGGACGGGGATTCGTGTACTGATTGCTTGCCTTAGCTTCCTTCTAATGCTCGAACTACACTCTCCTAGCTTCTTGCTTCCTAGCATCAGGCCTATGGTCCATCCAAAGGCAGGAGCTTTACGACACTTCCTTACTCGCCTTTATTATATTATTAAATAGAAAAGGCATATCTTGAAGACAGAAGTCGCTTAACTGCTTGCTGCGCCTATTACCTCTTTGCTTTCTTGCATCTCGAAACTGATTCAAGGTATACTATCTCCTATCTTATATGAGATAGCTTTCACAGGGATTCTTGCTAAAAATAAATTAACATAGAGAGCGACTAGAGTTCACTTCAGGAATAGGGGTTGATAAAAGGAAAGCCCTATGCAGCAGTTTATGATTTTCAACCTAACAGGGACAGACAGAGGCATTGACATATCAAATTTGTCTCGTTTCCCTTTGAGCAGATCAGAGCTGATGACAAGAGAGAGACCAGTTAATTAGGGTGCCCGGGGCATGCGCTCTAACTTGGATAGTTGCACGAAAAAGGGGAAAGCCCGACTCAACTTAACGCAAGGGCTCGTTGCAGACCGGGCGTAAAGCATGGAATTCTGCCTAACTAAGTTTGATCGGGCCTTAAAGCCTATCCTTTTATGGATACCTCGCTTCGCCTGTTTAGGAGACAACAAGGCCCCTTTCTTTTTGGAATGGTGTGCTTTCATTCCATTTATGGGGATTTCACTTACTTATAAGTAGGGAGAAGCGCTAACAGTCGAGCCTGACGCTTCTTTTCTTCACTTTGGCATCATACAAGCTACCCGCGGTTCAATCAGGCTTCGAATACGCAGATGTAGGAGTATGCCCTTTTGTGCCTTGGAGTGGGCCTAAAGATAAAGAGAGTATTGCTATCTAAATAAAACACGACAGGAGATCGAGCCACAAACAGGACAAATCGCAGAAGCAGTTCTAATCTAAGACACTCGACCAGGAGCTTCTACGCGGATTAGACACCCACCTAGCCTACCAGGTTCCCAGTTCCGTCCGGGGGCTTTGTCTGCTGTCTTGCTCTGAGTAGAGTAGGGTCGGCCAGCATGCTAGGCATTGGAAAAGGAGACCGACCTTCTGTACCATATCCTGTTCCCAGACCCATTATATAGAATCGAAGTGTAATGGCCCAGGAGGATAAAAGAGTAAGAAAGAGTAAGCCAAGCAGTAACTAATCATGCGTCGTGTGAAACACTAGGAGTGGAGATCCATTTGGGGATACAAGGGCCCGACTTAATCTCAAAAGAAAAGAGAGTACTCGCGAACGCCTCCTGTGTGTAAGGCTTAGCTTCCCGATTCACCATTTAACTCCTCTTGCCAGTCCATCTTTTCCAAGCGCATAAGACAACTGTAGCAGAGATCGGCTAAGCCATAGCGCTGGTTCTATTCGAATGCAGGGTCTATAGAAGAGGATAGTTCCGGATAGTTGGCCTTGGGGCTTTTCATCCATAATGATATGGAAGGGGTCCTCCATCACAAGAAAGCATGTCGCCTGGCCCTTCCTCTTTGGTTTGGTTTGCTACGCCCGAAGCCCCACTTCATACCAGTGACGCTCTTCAGCCCTTGATTCGTGTCGAAAACGATCGAACTCATTGTCTCTGGGGTGAAATCCCCTGTTTAGGCACTTCTCTTCGTCTACCCTTGACCTTTTCCCTTTGGGTTCTCAGACCCGTAGGATAATCGATCAAATATCCTACGCTAGGCATGTAACGAAGATTCTCCCGCTTTTGGTAACTGGGTTGCATTAGGGGGTTCGGACTATCTTCTTGTATCAATTTATCTACCTGTTACATCGTCTTGTTGCTCTTCATAGAATAGCTAGTAAATGAGATTAGTTAGCAGGCTTTATTCGTAAATAAGGAGACGGAACGGATAGAGCGATCCCCCTCGTGTAGGTGGGGAGGGCGAACTTCTCTATTTCCCTGCTAGTGCACTACTTCCTTTTCTCTGTTTAAGGCCCTTCTCCCTCTTAGTCATGTGCTCGTGTGTTCTTGTTATCAAGGATTGGCATCACCAGGTTGAGATTAGTAGGGACGAAACGAAAGTCAAGAAGAAAGCGGAAGGCTGTGTTCTAGTTTCAGAATAGGATAAGGAAGGAAAGTAAGATCTACTAAAATAAAAAAAAGAAGTCGAAAGAATCAGAGCTAATTCCTACTTTCCGGTCATATAAACGAGTGGGCGTCTATGAGTTAGTTGGCTTCCCTTTCTTTCATGATAGAGTCTCTAAGAGAGAATGCGAGGGTTCCGCCTGAGTGGATTGAGGAAAGATTGACTATTTGAGTCATACATAATGCCTTAGCGGCTTATATAGAACCTTTTCCTGAAAGAGTTGGGTGACTTCTCCGCTGGCACTATAGAATATGAACTGAAAGACGAGAATGATGAGACGAGTCAAAATTTCTCCATTCTTATTGATTTGAGTTGAGTCATAGAGCTCTATATATTTCATAGGCAGCCCTTGTTAGTTATTATAGAGAGTCTTCTTTCATTCATATTAAGGAGCAGCCTATGTAAAGATTATAAGTATCCCTGTTCTCTCTTTCTATTCTTAAGGGCCATCGAATGTCTGGGAAAGAAGAATGAATCTGATTTCAATAGCGAAACTAAGGTCTTTTTCATTGAGTTAAGATGGTAATAAGGGGCTTAATTGTGAAAGAAAGACCCCTTACCACAATAAATATCATACCAAAAGAGAAAATCAAAGAATTTGATAAACAAATATAGATCGATGATATATTCTAAGACTCCTCCTAAGCGCGTCAACATTTTAATCGGAATCTTTCTTTTCCCAAGGAAATGAAAAATGGAAGAATCTATAAACAGCCGAACTAACCCTAACTTGAGAAAAAAAAAGCTAGCTGACCTAATGAGCGTAGGCACAAAAGATTCGTGTATATACCGAACGTAACGAAAATTCGGAAAAAGGCTATAAAATGCCCTATCCCAGTTATCTAAAAAAAAGTGGAATAAGACTAGGGTGAGAAGTCCTCCAGATGGTATACCGACATGGGCTGACCAATCTCTCCCATCCTCATCCAAAATAGGAGACGACAAAAACGAAGAAACAAGACTCAAAGTATACTTATTCCCTATTAAAGGTTCTAGCTTTTCTAAAAGACGTGAGCGCGAGATCATATTTAATGAAGGAGTAAGGTCAAAATAGTAAAGCATTTCTACTTTACTCCATCCAACCACCTCTACATAAAAATCTCGTAAACTCTTATCTTTTTGAAAGCCGAAGGAATTGTCACAAAAAACAGAAGAAGAACAAAATGCCTAAGAGCTATGCATCTGTTAGTGCTATGCCCAACATAAGGATGGAATTAGCAATATTTTGGGGGGTCATAGCCTAGAGGCTTAGGTTCTGGAGGCGGTCGATAGGTGGGCACCCTCGTGTTTAATGCACTTTACTTGTCAAAGATAACCCGGTCAGCAAAAGAAAGAAATTGTCGACGCCTACGCTGACCATTGCTTTGACCTTTCAAATTTGACTGTTGAACAGGAGCACTCTGGACTGTCGAAGCGATGGGAGCTACCTGGTGTGGCTGCTGATTTTGATCTTGTTGGGATGAAGGATATTTCTTTTGTTGCCCTAATTGGAGTGGAGCACAGGAGTATTGCTGTGGAGGTGGTTGACTCTGAACTTGAGATTGCTGGTAGGTTTGGGAGTGGAACTGTCTTTGCTGAGAAGCAGGTTGTTGCTGCTGGGTTGTCACAGCTTGGACGTTGTTCCATCTCCCCCTACGTCCCCTTTGGTTTGGTTGCCGCAGATTTGCTGGGGAAGAGGGAGGGCCTGGATGCTAGACATCCCCTATGTCTTAGGATATGGTGCTAAAAGTCCCGAACTGAGGGAAAGCTCTAGGGAAGAACCCTTGCGCACAAAAATGGAAAAAGCCCTTTCCCCTTTCTCTAATAATAAGGTAAGGCTATGAAGCATCTTAGAGTATTCCATTCCGTTTTTCAGCTGGATCCGGGCCTCTTGTTATTGTTCGGCCTGAAACAACTGTATTTAGTAGAGAGAGAGGGCTTTTTCGAAAGGCTATCAACTTAAACGTTTACGTATATAGATATAGTGAGTGTGCGTGCGGGGTGTAGGTATACCACTTACGAGAAAGAACCCCAAGTCAGTAAAGTAGTTAACCAAAGACAAGTAAGTAGTTCGTCAGTTCTTCCTCTGACGCCTCCCGTTCATTCTTCTTCATTTCATCATCTTTGTTGTGTTGTTCTGTTCATAGGTCCCAAACCCTTCTTAGCTTAGAAAGCCCTCTTCCCTCTACTTAAGTTAAGAAAAAGAAGAATGCTGCTTGATTGAACGAACATTGTAAGAACCTTTCTAACTGACACCCCAGTCATAATGCCACCCACGTCTTTTTTGGTCTTTTTGATTTGAGTTCATAATAACTGGCAGGTTTCATTAATGAAAAGAAAAGCGGTTTTTTTTCCATCTGCTAGCATTGTGGTTTGGAATCGATTCTTTATCAACGGCCCACCCTTTCTTTGAACCTTGTCAATGATCGAACTTAAAGATATGAACTGAGTGCCATTTGATGAGTAACTGAGAACAAAGGAGAGGGATATGGAAAGAATGAAGTAATGAAAGAGGAAGTCATTGCTAGTAGTAACGACTTGTCACGATCCATTGGTTCATATAGAATCCATGTCCTAGGTGTATCAAAAAACATTCTTTTCGCTAAGCGTATATAATAAAATAGAGTGAAAGGGTCCACCCCGAAAGCAAGGGGATACTAACTAACAGCTGAGTCCTCTCCGAACCGCAGGAGATAGTTGCCCATCATACGGCTCACCAACTTCACTTGCCTCTATGGGAGGCTCGCTCCGGGCAGGTTCGGATCACTTACAATACACGGCTCTACGAAGGTGGGTTAGGAAAGTTTTCAATATGATTCTTTTCCTGTATTTGTTCGATGAGAAATGCGAGTCTGTTTTGTCCACTTTCTCCATCCCCCTCTATCAAAATAATCAAAAAGGCATTTTTTCTTCTTATTCCCGTGTTTGATCTCTTCCGTCTCTGCCTCGCTCGTTGTCACCTATGTTGAAGAAAGGTTTGGAACCCTGTAGAGAATGAAGAGGGGCCAAGGCTCTTCCTCTCAACAGTGCTTTTCGAGGCTCCAATCTCCTCCCTGAATAAGTAAGGCCCGTTAGCCTGGGCGAAGATGGGGATAAAGAGTAAGGATTGAAGCCCCCTTAGCTCTGCCAGGCACTGGACAGGGGTTAGCTTTGTAAATGTGTAGAGCCAAGTGTAGTGTGGTGTAGTAGTAGGCACTTCTAGGCCCCTTCCCGGCTACTGGATTACTCCAGTGCTTCGGGTACTACGGACCCTCTGCCATCCATTGCAGCGGAGCCGTTTCATGAGCAGGGGGGCTAAGCACAGTTCTTTGAATCAAACGTTGAATGAAATCGATTCTTTTTTAGATATCAAAATAGAAATCGGATAGGATAGATGGATGGATCTATCTTTCTATTCATATAGATTACTAAAAAAAATGGATTTATTAAGTAGCGTAGCAAGAAGCCCCAAATCCTTGATTTGGCCAGGAAAGACTGCACTGCTTTGGGCCCAGGAAGCGAAGGGAATGAGCTCGGCTGCTTCTCCTCCACACTTCTTTTTCTCCGTGCCCGTTCCGCATGCGCTTCGCGCGCAATTGGCGCTTTGCTCTCCTCTTATTCTTCATTGGACGGTTCGGATGGACTTCGCCGTTCTTTCCCAACTAAAATAGAAAAGGTAGGTTATAAACCTCGAGATGTCGATTCGTTTTCCGCCCCCAATGAGATGGGGAATTTGGAACCCCCTATAGACTTTCGGGCCCTTCATCTTTCTGAATCGAGACCCGGCCCGGCTCGCGTCGTTCCAACAACCGGCGGGGAGCACCTCAGTATACGATCGCGCGCAGTAACTGGGAGTCCTATTACACTTAAGGCCAACTTCAATTCACCAAACCAAGGTTCATCTCGTGTAGTGATTGTGGACTCGTACAAGGATATTGAGTAGACGGTTGATGTATCAGACTCGACCCTATCTTTCGTAGCATGCATTCCCATCCGTGTCGCAACTGATTCGGTAAGCTACGTGTCCGGTGCACGGAGAACTGCCTTCGGTCCCCAAAACTGACTTACTCGTGGCAACCTTCCGGCCGCCCAACGACCTATAACGCTAGTCACTACTCCCACTGGGGCTAGGAAGTAAGCCCCACAACCCAAAGCGGCGAAAAACAAATAGAATTTGCTACAAAAGCCGGCTAACGGGGGTATTCCTGCGTATGAGAACATAGTAATGGCGAAGGTAATAGCCAAAATAGGATTCGTTTTGGCTAGAGCGCCCAAATCAGCTATATATTTGACACGGGTTTGCCGTAATGCTGAAACTATGGCGAATGCATCTAGCGTCATTGATGCATAAATAAAGATACCAATTAGTAGTGATTGAATTCCTTCTATGGTTCCACATGAGAAACCAGTACGAATATAACCTACATGTCCAATTGAACTATGAGCTAGAAGTCTTTTGACTTTCGTTTGGGCCATGGCGGCCAGTGCTCCTAAGATCATAGAAGCAATGCTGCAGAAAAAGAAGATTTGTTGCAATGTAGCTCCATAAGAACCATAAATAGAAACACGTGAAATATTAGCAGAAATAGAGATTTTAGGCGCAATAGAAAGGAATGCTGTAACCGGGGTGGGTGAACCCTCATAGATATCAGGTGCCCACATATATAGAGTCAAAAGAGATATTGAGTCCGAAGGGGAGGGGGTTTTCTTCGGGGCTCGAGAGATGGAATAGAGAGGGCCCTACAAGTTTTGAATTCGCCGCTGGGGAATTCACACGAAAGGGAACGAGGAATTCTCAACGAAAAAAGTGCTCTCTGAACCGAACGTGAAAGTCGTTTTCCATCAGACGGCTGTTCCCGTAACTCTACTCTCGACTTGGATTATATATCCAAAAAGGTCCGCTCTCGGCCATTCCACACGCTGCCTAGCGGAGGCGTGGTTATCTGAAGTGGATTCTCTCCTTTGTAGTAGATGCCGAACCTGCTGTGCCCCATTGACTAAGAAGGGGGCGGGCGCAGCAGCTACATGGACCCCTTCCTTTCTGTTGTTGCCAGCGCTTTCCCGGGCCGAGCCGGAATTTTGTAAAGGGCAGGCAAAGCCCGAAGGCTGCTATCCCAATAGGCCAGCGGGCGGAACGAGGGGAGGGCCCGGCAAATCATACCACGGCGGTCAAAAAAGCGTGTTCCCTTCAGATAAGACGCACCGTAGGCCATCCTCGGCCTTCTTCGTTTTCGATGAAAAACAAATAAAATCTCGATCTCCGAAAGCGTTTTCCTTCCCCCGCCGCATCTCCCTCCCTTCGTCGAGCCTTTCCTTTAATGGTTGGGGGAAGCATTCCCTTATCTGAACTTGGCGGGCATTCTTTTCAGCCGGGGGTGGTTTTGGTTTTTTTTGAACATAGGCTCAAACATGATTTGAAGGATCCTAGCTACGCCATGCCTTCAATACAAAATCTGGAAAGCAGCAGGGATGACAAAAAGAGGGCGCTTTCCTGTATTGCACTGAAAAAAAAGGACCTAAGATAAGAGCGTCTTCTCTTAGTCTCTTAGGTTTCTTCCTCCCGCGCCCGCCGCCGCCCGGCCC
>JALRMA010000053.1:42500-45000 GCA_023638005.1 Forsythia suspensa
CAACCTATGACCGAAAAAAAAGAGGAGTTCGTCACTCTTTTTCACATACACCGGGAGAAAAGGTTACGATAGCAAGCCCCTCCCCGGCCGGAGAGCCTCCAGGACAAGGAGGCGGCGCTCAACATCCACTCTCGAGATTCATATTGATCAATTGATCTCCGCGTCCTGCCAGTTCGCTAAGTAGACTCACTCTACCGAGGGGCAACAAAGGCTGGAACTCTTCCTGCCAAAAACAAGGGACCTACTTCTCATCCTAGGAGTTAGCAGGTATGAAAGAGTCCCCTCTCTCTCTCTCTCTCCGAGTTTCTACTACTAAGTAGCACTTCTGCTATTCAATCATAGAATCGATTCCGATCAAGCTGAAAAAGGTAAGCCCCATATATCTTATTAGTCAAGCGCTAACGCCCTATCTATAGTAAGGGGCCCTTTCTTGCTCGTTAGCGCTTTAGTTTGATTGCAGCTAGGGCGCCCCTTTTCTTTCTCAAAGTCAACTTTCTCGCTTGTTAGTCAAGCTTGGAAGCCCCGACTTATGGGATATTTGAAGAAGCGCAGGTTTGGAACCCTATACAAGGGGCTGGTCTCGATCTCGCTTGGTGGTACCCCTCTCGATGATTGTTGACTCAACATTGATTTCGTGCTTGAGTTGGATTTATTAGAGTAGAAAACCATCCATCGAGTCAAGTAATTCGCTATCGGAAATTTTTCCGCCGCCTATCTCATGCCATGCTTCTTCTTTCTCCGAATCGGTTCCTGGTGTCAGTCAATCAAGATTCGCCATCAAGAGAGGGAAGAGCCTTTACTTTAGGTTAGGCCGGTCTCATCATTCACGCAATTCCCCCGTCCATCGATTGATCACGCGAGTACGCATCCAGTCAGCGCATAGCGAATGAAAAAAGCGTTCATCCTGGATTCTCTTCCTCAATCAAAATGTCTATCAATTGATCCCTATTCATTCGGTCAAAGTCTCCACGGCCTTTTCACGCCCCTCTACTAAGAGATGCACCATGTTGATAGGAATCGGCAAAGACCTTCTTGTACACGTCCTCGAGGGCAGCATTCATGGCAATCATCACTAGTTTCTCCCGAGGGCATAGTATGGCTTTGTTCTTGGTGTTGTTTAATAGATGTCGAGTGCCGCTTTTCCCCGTCCGAGAATCTCCATCTGCTCTAAGTGGGCGCGAGCTAGAATCCTTATGTCAGGTTGGTTGTTCAAAAGACTGTCTCTTTACCCTTTGCATCTTCATCTTTTCGAAAGCCCAGACCCATTCTTCTGGATCTGCATTAGTCCTATTTCAGGTGCAAAGCCTCTTCAATAAAGACCTCTTTCTTTTCTTTCTCCCCCATTTCTCATTTTGTTGATTGAAAGAGAATAAGCGCTATCCATTGAGTAAAGGGAGGGTTTGCTGCAGTGATTCGGGCGGTTGGTGGCCCCTTCGAGAGTTGCGGGTCCTTGCCGCTGCATGAGTGGTAGCTCACGCTCAAAACTCCTCCGACACGAGTCCTAGTCGTTGCGCTGCGGTCCGTTTCCCGGCTTCGCTTGCGCGATTTGCACTTCTGATTGGTTTCATTCATCCCCAACCCTAATGAATGGACTATGAAGGGGTCAGTCAAGCGGTTCGGGTTTTCGGTCGGTTCCCGTTCGCCTACCCCCCTCACAGTCCATTAGTAGGTAGGGTGGTAAACTTAGAGGGCTCTTCTTCAGACGTGTCCTCGACAACCTGGCGGTTCTTCGGTCTCCGCTTTTGGGGGCGGGAGTGCTTGGTCGCTGGGGTTTCCTTTTCCTCAACCAATTTGGTTGTGTCAGCCTTGGTCTAACATTTTGTTATGAACTGGCTGGACAAAGATGGATTGAAGGTCAGATAGATTGGAGTGAAAGTGGCACAGGACCTTCGATCGACCATAGGGCGTATTCTACCCTTACTGAATTCATTCTATTGAAGCGTAACGTAAAAAGCTCCTTCTCATGTTGCATTTCTTTGGTTTGGAAGTTCCAGAATGTTGTCTGTGGATTTCTAACAAAGGAAAGCCCCTTACTATGCCATTTGATTGATTAAAGTTCTGTGCTGCTCACCACTCCTTGAGGCCAAGGACGGGGTCGAACCGTCATTCCAGGATTTGCAGTCCGATACATTTCCATTATGTTACCTAGCCAAACCCGCCACCTCATGTGCCAAAGTCAAACGGTTGTTCTTCCTTCTCCGCTCCCTCTTTTTCTACATATGCGGCGGCGGGTTACCAGAGAAGAGGGTTCCAAACCTTTGCCTTGCTTAATCTTCCTTTTCTGATTGAAAGTAGCAAGCCACTCTACTACTGGTACAGAGGCCAGATAGAAGGTTGCTCATCCAGCCCAGCGGATCCATTGTTTATGCGGCAGTGCAATGCAGCTGAAAAAGGTAAGCCCTATATATGTTATTAGTATTGATCTCATATCTATAAGCAGCGTTCACTATTAAGCCTACGCCCGTCCATTCCTTTCAAGCTTGATCCTGCCCTTAGACTC
>JALRMA010000053.1:55000-82500 GCA_023638005.1 Forsythia suspensa
TCTTTGTCCACCCGTTGAATTCGAAGCAAGATTCCAGTCGTTTTTGAATATCGAGTTGTGTACCTCCACTCGTGAGATGGTTATAGATTTCTAAAAAACCTTTTTTTATGGTAGAGGGGACCCACTTTTATTCATTCCAATGAATGATCTAGATCTTTTTCTTCGAACGGCTCTAGAGAGCTTTGATTTCGATCAGACAGCACTTTCTGAAATCTTGCGGAGTTTGTGTCAAGACCGACACGAATTTCCTTTCTATTCCGAACTTTTTGAATCCAGTGCTTTTAACCAGTTATGGCAGCAGCAACACAAGGCCAAAATGGAAATGCAGCGGCGAAACGAAGACTATGTGGAAGCACTGGGATTAAAAGACCGAATTCGAGAACTTAAAGAAAAAAACGACTTTCTTTCGAAAGAGATTGAACTAAGAGAAAGGGGTGGAGGCACGCAAGATAGATGAGATCGGTCGAGTAGTCTCAGTTGGAGATGGGATTGAGCTTTCCTTGTTGGAAGCTCTCTCTGTCGCAATAAAGGCTGCTACTGCTAGGCTCTTAGATGGGCTTGTTTACGAATCTCCCGCGTCGATAAGAAGCTGTTTTCCCACCTGAATCAGAATACGCTGCTTGGATCTTTGCACGACTAGGCTCTTGGCCTTCTGCCTCTACTTTCTTTTTTGAGAAAAAGCGATGTAAATTCATTCATATTTCAAAAGTAAGATACATCCTGATTAAGAACTGAAAGAAAAAATTCAGGAGGCTCCTCGGCCCATAATACAACATCTTCCACATTCTGAGCATGTCGAGCCAACATATGTGCCACCTTATTCCCGGACCTCCTGACAAAAGAGATAACTCAATTCTGAAGGTTAGCCAATTCCAGTTTAGCAGCTTCAATAATCTCTCCGATGCTTGAAAGATCTTCTCCATCGCATTTTAGTGAATTCAGCACTGACAAGCAGTCGCCTTCTAACTCAACTGAGGCAAAATTGAACTGAATAGCCAATTGAATTGCTTGTAACGCTGCAAGCGCTTCAATGTGTTCAGCTGTATAAAAATAAGGAAAACGCTTGGACAACGCTACCAAAAAATCTCCATAATGATTTACGGACAATAATTCCAATCCCCGATGCTGCAATATTATCAAATCTTGCACCATCGAAATGAATTTTCACGTAACCTTGAGCAGGGAGTTTCCATCGAACTGAAGAAGAAAACGGATCATTCTCAAGCTCTGACGCACAAGCTTTACGATACCGCTGAAGATAATTTTTGGCAAATTCCACCACTTCCATGGGGTTATACAAAAGTTTCCCAAGCCTTGCCCTGTTTCTATTAAACCAAATATTCCAGAGTAACACCAACAAAAGTGCAAAGTCTTCAGACTTTAGCACCTTTTGATTTTACTCTATCCAGTCCCTCGGACTTTGCATCTCAGCACAAGCTATGCCAACACAAAAAATTTGCCAAACCTGGTAAGCATAGCTACATTTACAAAGAACATGCAAAGCTGTCTCAGGCCTTTCATTGCAGAAGTAACATTCATTTGCCACATAGATATTACGCAACAGTATATTATTTTGCGTTGGAAGAGAGTCTGAACATACTCTCCAAATGAAGTGCTTCACTTTGTTAGGAACATGTGCTGACCAAATAAATGACCAGCTGTCATTATTGTTAGAGCTCCCAACATCTACATTCTCTCTGTTCCCTTTGGATAATCCAAGCTCCAGAATCAAATGGTATGCGGATTTAACTGAGAAGAAACCATTCTTTGTATAGTGCCTTAAAAGTCTGTTACTAGGTAGAAAAGGGCTTAGAGTAATACTCAAAATCCTGTCAGCTTCAAAACCCAAAAAGACATTCCTAATAATATCTTCTTTCCAACACTTCCTTTCAGAGTCAATAAGATCACTTACTGTCGCATTTGAGTCCAATTGCGAAATAGGGCGAATCACCCTAAATGATCGTGGAACTGGTACCCATTTATCATGCCAGATTCTAACGCTTGCCCCATTGCCAATCCTCCATCTAACACCATGTTCAATGACGGAACGAGCCTGCAAAATGCTTCGCCAAGTAAAAGATGGTTTACTCCCGCTTCTAGAAAAGAGCAATGAGGGTTCCAAACCTTAAGGATTTTGTGAAGCAAAGAATTAAAACAAGTCAGAATGCGCCAACCTTGTTTAGCTAACATGGCAAGGTTGAAGGCTTTTAGATCCCTGAAACCAAGACCCCGGATTTGGGGTAGCACAATTTTTCCCAAGAAACCCAGTGCATTTTTCCACCTTTATCTCCCTTCCCCCACCAGAAATTGGACATGAGAGAGTTTAACTCCTGAAAGAGCCCATCCGGAAGTCTAAAACAGCTCATTGCATATACAGGGATAGCTTGAGCTACAGCTTTCAAAAGCACTTCCTTACCGGCTTTAGACAACTACTTTCCTTGCCCGCCAACCTTGCCTTCTGTCTCTCTGTTTATTCGCACAGTGCCTAGTCAACTGAAGATTTATACATCTAGCTATCTCTAGCTTTCCCCTCTCGTCTAAATCTACTATATAAAAAGTAGCCTAGCCTCGTCTAGATGCACCAGTGCTAGAAGAAGAAGGCTCTGACAAGACCTATCGTTATTTAATAGATCAATAGGGATATCTTCTTAACACAGTACTGGAATACTGAGATCATCAAATCAAGGAGCTTTCTTTCGATAGTGAACAAGCCTTAATGTCTTTCATTACGAGATTGGAATTGAATCAAGATGATTGATCCTCTTGCCATTGATCGGGTGAGATCGTGACGGTAAATGGCCATTGAATGGATTTCACTAATAGATATAATGAGATCAGACTTAATCGATCAAGATCACCTGCTATTAGGAAAAAAAATGGTTTATTTGTTTTCCCATATGATGAGCTAAAACAATTTAATGATTGAAATGAGACTGATCAACGCTGTGTGACAACTACTTGTGGTCTTCCTAACAAACGGATCCAGGTTATACAGTTTGGTCTTTGATGGCTCGGATCGGCTAAGTCCATTGATCTGGTAGGCTAGGCTAAGAGATCGGAAAAGATGGGCTAGGGTGGGGTCAGAAGATGGTCCCTGCGATCATACCTCTCTTCATCTAATAGCACAGGACGGTGGGCAAGAATCAGACTATGGAGAAGGTTTGTTTTTTCAATGATCAATCAGAAGAGATATACTAATAGTAGGAATGTAAAATGAACTAGACAGCATCATCGTATGGGGAAGGATAAAGATGAGAAAGAATCACATTCCTCTGTCAAATACAATATAAGTAGAGTAAAGTCGAGTAGATGAACTGAATCAGTATGGTTCGCTTGGTCGTAGTCTCAGTCTGCTTTCCCTGCCTTGTCTGATGATCCAATGTGAGACTTCATTCATCAAGATTTGCTTTGTTTTATTCTTTATAGCTTTCTCGACTTTGAGCATTGTTTCCTTTAGAGATGTCACATCATTAATGATTGCACTACTTAATTTAATAAGACAAGGCTTTCTCTTCCCGAACCCTATATCACGAAAGAAGGAAGAGAAATAAGCAAAGCATCCCGAATGAGATGGAAAGAAGCCATGCCTCATAGCACTCTACTTCTCGGAGATAGCGTTAACGTATCCCTTTAGTGCTTTCTCTTGTACGTGTGTACGAATCGAGACAATGATAATTGTTTGGTCCCATCTGCGACGACAATGAAATATGATATGATTACGTGATTGGTTGGTAAAGGAAGAAAGAGATAGGATGATTGATGTCTACTCTCTCATAAGTGAGTACTAGGGTCCGAATCCTTAGCTATCAATGGTGTAAAAAGATGCCCTGGTATCGAGCTTACCAAGGCAGCACACCGGGCGAGGAATCCCTTACTTGTTCGACTGGCGGATGCAGTATAATAGGAGAATGTATAAGCCAAGTTCGGTACACCAAGCCGTTACACAAATCTCTTTGTTTCAAATAGGTTATCCCATATCGGCCGGCCAATCAACAAAGATCTGAAGAATGACAACTTTTTGAGCCTACGAAAGGAAATTCCATTAGAACATATAACAGAGGCTTGAATGGGGGAATACGATACCATAAGGAGGAATTAACTTAAAATTCTACTACCCGAAAGAGGAGGTATATGGCAATAGCCAAGTTTACGATAAAAGAATAGGACAAAGGTATATACTCAAAGTATGAAGTCAAGGTAGCAGGACGATATGAAGTTTTTACACGAGCAAGCTAAGTCCATTATAGTTCATTTAGTTGAGCCTTGAAGAGCCATGTGAAAGCAATATCATGAACGTACGAGAGGAACATGAACATGCTCAAAATAGGCTTTTTTCGACTTCTTATTATAGTTATAGTAGCTCCGCGGAATCCGCCCTTCGAGCGATGGTATAAGGTATTTTTTCCAGAAAGCACATGAAAGAACGAAATAAAGAAGAACGTACCGAAGGAGCATGGGGTTTCGGGGGGACTCATGTAATAGATAAGCTTAAATATTGTGTTTCTTAGACTTCCCTCCTTCAAGAGTTCCGCTAGTTAACATATGGGACTAGCCTATCGTATAGAAGAGAGAGAGTCTATCTTTAATTGATTGAGTATGACACTCTTATAATTAGCAAGCGAAAATCTTTCTTTAATGAATGAATTGGCGCAATCACTATCTGTGAATTGAATGAAGGTACAAAAGAAATAGGTGCTTGAGCTGGAACTCTCGCATCAGCTGGATCAGCTTAGGGGAAAGGCTAAGTGCTTCCGAGTTGAAAAGGAAAGCTAGCAAAGCAAAGAGGAGGGGGACGGCAGGCGGAAGGTAAGGAGGAGTGGTACAATTAGGCCTTCCCTTCGGTATGCGATATCAGTATGTAAAGTTCATTTCTCTCGTAGCCCAGCTTTTAAAATTTCTGGTTTGAGGAATTTCACCGCTATAACGAGCATCGATAAGCTGTCGCAAGCAATCAATCAAAGCGACTCCCGTCTTTATTATATAGAATCCGTCTCGGGCCCTGCCCCTGTCTACAGCTATGCTATCTCTATTACTGCTAAGGTAAAGGTCGATCGCATCCTGATCCCGTCCATTCCTTTAGTTCGCTCTCAATGGGAATTTCTTTGTATAGTAAAACAAAGTCAGTGAAAGCTTTCTTCTAGGCGCTGAGGTACGTACTGTACTACGGTTCGGAATCAGCCTCTTTAGCAAACAAGCAAGGGATTGATCTGTTGATCTACGACCACCGTTGCGCTAACGCCGTTTTCTTGCTCCGTACCGTCTATCCACATTCTGACTATGCTAAGGTAGAGATGGGAATAACTGGCTCTGTCTTCTTCTTTCCTTCTGTGAATCGATAGGGTCTGACTGGCTTATTAAGAAATATGCGGGTCTTATTAGCTAAGCGTTGGTAGAGCAGGACTACTTGAAGATAGAGACGATAACTAAATAATACAATTGTTGCTAGACCAGACCAGATCACTTGTTGTTTTACCGCTGAAGTCACTTTAGTGGTGAGGCTGTGGAGACAGTGCATCCTTAGGTTCAAATCCTGTCAGGCACTTCAGGGTACCACCTGTCGACACTTAAGACCTCGCAGGAGATGATGGAGGCGGATTTTCTTCAGAATTGCCATCATTTCCTTACAGCGTGTCATTGGCCTTACATGATCGGAATCATTACAATGATCGCTGTGCGAATGGTGTCTTCTTCTTACGTCCCGAACCCAGCATCTCCAGCGTTCGCCTCTTCTCCTCCAAGGCCTCATTCAACTCGGCAAGTTCTTGGGTGGCGGCCTCATGTGCTGCCTCCCTCTCTGCGAGCTGGCCGGCAAGAGTAGCGGATTCATCCTCTCTCTCCTTCAAGAACTCCTCGAGAGATTGTAGCGCCCTCCGTGCCTTGGCCAGTTCCTCCTCGTCCAGACGCCAAGTTCCCCTCTCCCCTTCCGGTTGAATGAAGGAGATCTTCGGGTCTGGCTTTCCCGCTTCAGCTGCCATTACCGCTGCCCTGACAATCCACTCACGCGGGTAGATACAGTTTGGAGAAATTCCCCGCATGAGTTCGCTGGATGTTACAGCCGCCTTGTATGCATCCTTCCACGGGCCCACCCACCGGGGCTGTCTATCCATGTAGGGCAGAATAATCTTGTGCGCGAACCCAACAAGGTATGGATACAGATAGCGGTTCATGAGGTCCGCGTGTGCCTCGCTGAAGATTTTGATCTTCGAAGTCTTATGATGGCTGAGGCAGCAAACCATCGAACACTCTGATACATTTATCGGCTCGAACATTGGAGCAGCTTGGTCGAGCAGCAGCCGTCTTGCGCAAGGCCAAATTGGGTTGCGGATAATTGTGTTTACAGATGAGCAGTACCCGGAAAGGGTATGCCCCAGCTGCACAACCCCACGCTCCTCTTGCTCTATGCCGTAATAATGTACTTCAACGTCCCCGACGCGGTCTTTCGAGATCATCGACACCAGCGCAATGGAACGTGGACACCAGGCTGGATGGAATTTAGTGTCTAGTGTCTGGGCCATTTCGATGGGATCGGTGACTCGGCATCGCTTCTCTCTCCAGCCCCATAGTGCAGCGGGAGACTTACTGCGCCGGGAGCAAGGGATGGATAATGCTTGAAGACCCATCCCGTGAGAATGTAGAAGGCGGGTCCTAGATGCCCTCCGTAAGGCTCGCCGCCGACATAAGTGAACTGATCTGCGAGAGAGGCACAGACCATGTGACAAATGCAGAGCTTCCGCCCTTTCCTTTCGATGGTGGATCTCTATCTCTGATCTTCTTATCGCTGGAGATTCCTAATCATTGCGATATTGGCTTCTTAGTCTGAGTCTCTCTTCTTTCCATTTTGGTCTTTTAATTACCATCACTTGAAGCTATTATAGATGCTTACCGCCGATCGATTTAGTGCAGTACCGAAATGCTGGTCCATACAGTCTTTTTTTTTTTGGCCGTGCCCTATCTTTGTTGAAGAGCTTGGTATGAATTGTCAAGTTGCATAGCTCGCCCTCTCTTGCTTGTGCTTCTTCTTCCCTCTTGACTTGCACTTACTTATTCCTCTCTCAATTTGTGATGGCAGAATGTATTTATATAGTAGCTTCTATTTCTTGTATCTTGAGGAGCTTTTCCTTTTCACCCGGACAGTAATGAATTATCCCAGGGATATTTCTATTTGATTGTATAGTGTATAGTTCTCTATCAGATATGACCTTTCGTAGGCTCGTGGATCACCCTTGGATATGAGATTGAATGCCCCACTTCATTCGCCATAGCTGCTTTCATCTTTGTATACTTGGTCAGATAAAGGCCTATGACAGAGGCTGGATGGCAGGAAGCGAGACCGAAGGGAGAGGTATGAAATCGCTCGACTGAAAGGAGAGGAAGAGGATAAATCCGAGGATAGATGGAATGAGGTGGAGACCACCAGATATTCCTATTCTCCACCTCAGCTTATTCTGGCAGGACCTTCCTTCCATTCCCCGGCTGCGGAGTAGTCAGGATGATAAAATCGTTTGGACCCCTGCACCCTCTGGGAACTTCAGTCTTGCCTCTACATGGAATTCTATCAGGTCTTGCAAGCCTGTGCTATCTTGGTCCAGCCTCATTTGGTTCAAAGGTGCAGTGCCTCGCTACTCCTTTATAGCTTGGCTCGCCATAAACAATGGCCTCATGACCAGAGACAAGCTTCTTGAGTTTGGTACTGTGAATACCAATACATGTGTCTTATGCAATGGAAGTCTTGAAACTGTTCACCACTTATTCTTTGAATGCCAATTCAGCCGAGCAATCTGGGACCAAGTCTTGAGCAAATCTGGCTTGCGGTATAGCTCTATGCTTGGACTCAGGCCCTTAACTGGCTTTGTGCCTAGCTGCGTGGCGGGAATTTACATGGAAAGATCCTAAGCTCTCATTTAGATATAGTGTTTATCACATATGGCAGGAAAAAAATAATCGAATTTTTCGAGGAGAGGCGATAAATTCAAGAACATTAGCTCAGCTTATTATTCTTTGTATCCAAGGGAAGGTGGGCCTCCATCTACAGGTCATGGATACCAGTAGGAATAGGGCGATAGAAAGGTTACCGAACCTGGACCTCAATAGCCTTTTTGGAGAGCAAAGCAATTGTACACTTAAAACCAAACCTCGAAGAAGGGTCAATACCATTTGGGTACGAAGCGACTCGAGGGGTCATACATTGTACAACAAGCGTTTGAATTATGGAATGGTGCGAAACAAAATGTTCAATATTTACACAAATGGGCTTTCCTTCCCGGAGCGTGTTTATTAGCTCCCCCATCATATTTACATGGGCTAATACTCCACCTTGAAAGGTCTATTGTACCGAAAAAAAGGTGGAACTAATACCTCCACGTCCCAGAATGAAACAGGGACCAGAAGGCAAAGACTCAGTGGCATTTTTTCTTTTGCCTTACTGAATGCCGGGTCGTACTGATGAGACATCGAACGGATTAAGTGGGTCCCGTATGGTAAGATGGATGGGAAAGGCTGAGAAAGAATTCCCTTCTGTGAACAATGGATAGATATGATTTGGAGGAGTCTATCTGGAGGCTTTCTAGTGCTGGATCACGGAACAATCAAAAAAGGCCAATACTGACCCTAGTGATAACGTGCCTACCCCAACTGAGCATCGACCTTGAAGCCTCCCGACCAAAGCTCAAATGACAAGCATAACGAATTCTATAGTCTCAAATGACCCTGTTGCGGAAGCTCAGTTTTTCCGTAAATTGATTTCTCAGAAATGGGTGAACTGGGTTTCGCCCAACAATATGCCCGAAACAATCCAAGCCAGCCAGACTGAAACTGGCCACACAAACTCGAGCCCGAAAGAAGAGGAAATCGAACTGCGAACGTACGTTGGATAGGTAGAGGCTTACCTCTGGTAAGGTCATTAAACTTTTCAACCTTACCCCCTTAATGGTTGCATGACGATCCCCTAAAGAAAATAGATAGATGGGTTGTCAACAAAGGCTACCTAATAAGCTAAGCTAATAAGGGTCAAATGGTTAGTCATAGGATCAGCGATATACTGGACAGTGCTCTTCTGATTCTAACAAGCCATCCTGAAGATAGAGCATTCAAAAGTATAAAGGCAATCCGCCTAGGCAACCATTCAAGAAATCTTACTCATGAGGCATCAGGTTGAACCCAAATACATTCCCTATACAGCCGCTTTTACCTTTTTCTTTTTGGATATTAAACGACGATTCCGGAATAGATAGATTCAAATCAAATTGCGTGATAGAATGGAAAATATAATCAAAATTCATGAGGCCTAGAAAAATCTTGAAAACAGGAAGCATCCGGGCACCATTGAAAGAGTATCGCTTAGATTGATGAAACCATTTAGGACCGAATACAAAGATTCCCTCTACCCCTAGAACTGGCGAATGTGTCAAGGCTGGAAAGGTTTATATGGCAGAAGAGTAATGGAGAAAGAGAGGTGATCATCTCCAGTGAGTGCGCCACAGCTGGAGAATAATAGGACATTGGAAATACATATACCACAGCCCTACCGCTAGGCACAGAGCCCGCATTCGATTTCGTTAGTTTGGCCACTCACTAATCTGTACGAGACGGCGGTGAATGTGAACCTCCTCTCGTGGTAGCTGATTTGAAAAGGTTTTTTTTAACAATATGAAGAGTTGTGAAAGGATGCATTAAATAAGTTGGCATCAGCCGTTTGTCTCAGGGGCACACGTGTAGGTAACAATAACCACAAAAAGTTGCAGCTGAGAGTGGTCGTAGATCAGAAAGAAAGTATCATCCCTTGCTTCTTGGGTACGAAACTAGGCTATTCAAAGCATCGAGAAAAAAAAAATGATATATTTAGTATCTCCCCTTACAATTTCACTAGAGTTGTAACTTTCTTCATAAGTAAGAAAGGTTCTTAGCCTACCGGTGACCGGCTTTCAAAAAGCACCTTTGGGCGGAGGTTTCTCGATCAACTATCTTACTTTTTTGAAGAAAGACTAAACTCTTCTTTATATACACAATTATCAGTCTAGTCCTTTGTACCAGAAGAGTGCGGCAAGGAGGAGATACTAAGCAATCAAAGGGATGCAGGAGAAGAGGTGCTTCCTCCATATAGGACCGAGAATGCCAAAATAGAAAGGTCTTTATTTAACCGTATAAAGAGACTTGAATCTTTAGATCCCTATAACAATTTTCCCCAAACTCGTCCAGGGGGCTACTTGGCCCTTGTGAAAGATCAGTTGGATCGAGCGTCCACCTTGGGCAAACCTGTTTATGAGGCCATCCTCACCTCGGAGATAAGAGATCTTTCGATTCGGGAGAGTAAGCAAGAAGCTCAAGATCTCATTTGTGATCTTCTTCTTCGCGAACCTAATGCCAAGTGAACATTTATTATTGAGTTATCAATTTATAAAACAAGAAGCAGCCTTTCATTTTATTGAGGAGAAAGCCGCCCCCCATTTGAGCGAAGTCTCCGGCCTTCCCCGTTATGACTTAGAGCATCTCTCACGTCTTATAAGTTACTTGCGAATGAATGGCCGAGAATCAGACACGTATAGATCCTTTCTCTATTTTTTATGTGACCCAAAACGAGCGTAACCGCTTACCGAGGAATAGAAAGGGAGGACAGGTTGGTTTGAGGACCCGTTGGTCAAAGGAAAGGGAAGGTCCTGATTCCGGGACGGAGCCGTATGACGCGAGAGTGTATACTCTTGAACTCAGGGAGCGAGACCCTAAACAAAGTTCAAGAAGCGTTGAAGAGTGGTAAACTCTGAAAGGAAAGATGGAAACAGGGGAGTTGGCTGATAAGGATGGACAGTAAGGATTGCGTAATATAAATTTTTCGGCCTCGTCATCGAAAGCGGCTTCCAATTGCTCGGAAATTATAAACTATATGGGGGGCTTGGATCGTGAACAAAAACAATTGATCAAGAAGTTGGTCAACTTTCGCATGAAAGAAGGTAAAAAAACAAGAGTTCGTGCTATTCTTTATCAAACTTTTCATCGCCCAGCTCGAACTGAACGCGATGTAATCAAACTTATGGTTGACGCCCTAGAGAATATAAAGCCCATATGCGAAGTGGAAAAAGTAGGAATAGCAGGTACTATTTATGATGTCCCTGGGATTGTAGCCAGGGATCGTCAACAAACCTTAGCTATTCGTTGGATCCTTGAAGCAGCTTTCAAACGACGTATAAACTACAGGATAAGCTTAGAGAAATGTTCATTTGCTGAGATACTGGATGCTTACCGAAAGAGGGGAATTGCACGTAAGAAAAGGGAGAATCTTCATGGACTGGCTTCCACCAATCGAAGTTTCGCGCATTTCAGATGGTGGTAAAGTGAGACCACATAAAGAGCTCTTCCTCATTCAGTCAGATTATTCAGTAAGATATGGTTCCTTTTTCCTTTTTGTTTGAATCTTCATATAGATTCCAATTTCTCATACTCCTCCCTTCATTCATTGAGTTGGAGGAATCCATAGGAGGCCCGCCCGTTATGCATTGCATGAAAGAACCTTTCTTTGTATGACTTCTCTTTTGCCTCAGGTCGAATGAATACGAAAGGGGGATCAATCAAAAAATAGGCCATGAATGAAGAAGTAGTGGGCCTTTCACCCTCTTTCTAGTGACTCGGGGAGCTGATCTGATAAATGCACTTCAAAGGGAGGGAATTTACATTACCATGTTGGTATGGCCGAGCATAAAAGATTTTGAAGTTAGGTCAAAAAGAAGAGGTAGAGACTGAGAGCAAGCAACCTCCTTTTGCCCTTTCCTTCATGGCTCGGCCCTGCTCGCCAGGAGGAATCTTTGATTCATGGCCAGAGATGGTGACTAAGCCGAATCCCCGGAGCGAGGACCGTTAACTACACTCTTTGAATCTCTTACTAAGCCTGTGTTTGAGCTCTATGCCTTTGCGCGCTAAGGCTTTCTTGGCTAACCCGAGCAAACCACCCTGATGAGCGCTATTTCTCGGTTAGCATTAAGTAAGAAGGTATTGAAGAAGATCTATGAGACCTCCGATCAAAGAACAGAATTAGTGCTTTAAATTGACTTCTTTCCATCCATCCTGCCCTTTCAGTCGAGCGCCAAACAACGCCGGTGCTGACCGGGATGCCCTGTCCAGCGAGTGTCGTGATACTACTTCAACAAGTCCCTACGTATGTTATCCTACCTTGGGACGAAAAGATTATTCCCCTTGATGTAGAGCAGACCATCCTTTTCCCAAAAGCGAGTCTTTTCCTATCTGGTCGAGGGAGTCCACTTTCTCTTCCGCAGCAAGCCTAGCCTACTTTCGTAAAGTCAACAAGGCCTTACGTTTACCGTTGTTCCCAGCCCATGGCGTATACCACCATAGCAATAGCATAAGGAGAATCCGCATATTAGTAGGGAAAGAGCCTCACTCCTAGCCTCTAGACTGAAACTTCACCTGAAAGCAAGGCTTGAGAGCAAAGGGGTGCGGTCGAATAATCCGGCTTTACTTATTCTTATTTACTTAAAAGGAAAAGCCCGGCCAAGTTCTTCTAAAGTCATTCTTTCTTCCAAGGAGCGATTGCTTGTTGGGAAGCGAGCTCAACCTTAAGTTATGAGAAAGGAGCCTAGCCTATATAGTTGAGTATTCGGCCTAACTCACAGGAAGATCTAAAGGCTATTAAATAGTCGCCTAAGCAGACTCTGGAAGAGTGGCTTTCTGCTGAGGTTGCTTCTGACGGGCTTGTGAACAATTCGGTAAAAACCCCTAGTGAAAACTATGTATGTATGTATAGTATAACCGCCGCTTCAAATCAATTGAATCAATGCAAGCAATGCTGTTCCCACATGCCTATTCATTCATATTTGGTTGGATTCCTCGGTTCATCTTATGCCTTAGATGGAATAGCCTGTTTTTCTAGCTATTACTTTCCTTCATTCAGGTATGGGGGCAGGGAATACGAAGGTCGAGTAGGCTTCGTCGGTTTGAGAAGGTGAACGACGAATCCGAGTGATCGAAGGTTCAAGTACTGAGCGAATATTCAAACGTCTATTCATGTGAGAACTTCTTGCCCCTTTGGTTGAGAAAGTTTGGAGTACTCCAGTGGAGGGTACTCCCATGTTCAGGCTGTACACCAAGCGGAAACGTCTCAAGGCTGAATTGAAGATCGTTATTTAATTCCAAACACACTATGATAGCATAAAGTCTAAGGTTACCCAAGCTAGAGAAGAACCTTACTAGATTTCGGGTAACTTCAATTTCAGGATCTTTCCAACTCTGACATAGCAAATGCAGAAAAAGAGAATTGGAAAGTTTTTACTCATTTCACTCTTATGGAAGAGGCCCACCTCAAACGGAAGTCCAGAATTAAGTGACGGAAGCTGGGGGATAGTAACACGGGCTTTTTTCACAAGGTGGTGAGAGCTAGGCAGTCCAAAAACGGATTGTTAAGTGTTTACAATGCCAATGCCGAGGAAGAGAAATTATAAGACCATAAAGCTGTTAAGTCAAGAGGCTGTCTCCTTTTTCCAGCATCTTTTTGGTGGTGACCCCACTTTGGAAAGAAAGTTTTTGGCAGAGATTATAGGAATTTTTTTTCTCTCCTTAGAAACTACCACAGGAAGACAGGGAAGCCTCGGTGTGCCATCAAAATGGATTTCATTTTTAGAAAGCCTAGGACTCAGTGCATTGGGATTTTATTATGGGGATTTTGAAAGCTGTTGACCCTCCTGCCTATCTGATTGAGTGAATTGTGGTTTGTATCACCACCCCCAAGTTCTCGGTCTCCATCAAGGGGGGGCTTGAAGGCTATTTCTCCGGAGGGAAGGGGCTGAGACAAGGGGATCCACTTTCTCCTATCTGTTTGTTCTTACTATGGAAGTTTTTTCCAGGATCCTTGCCAAAGCTTCTAATAATGGAAGGTTCTCTCATCACCCGAGATGTTCTAAGCTGGATTTGACTCACCTTTGTTTTGCTGATGATCTCCTGTTATTCTGCCAAGTAGATCTCCAATCAGCCTCTGTCATTAAAGAAAGTTTGGATTCCTTTTCTGCTCTCTCAGGGTTGATGGCAAATCCTGAGAAAAAGAGAAATTTTCAGTGCTGGGATGGATGAAGATGCTAAGCACAATGTTGAAAACCTTTTTGGCTTCAAAGAAGGGACCTTGCCCATCAAGTATCTTGGAGTCCCCCTTATTTCCACTAGACTCACAACCGGAGACTGTAGGCCTCTCATTGATAAGATTCCCAAAAGGGTGGAATCTTGGACTAGCAGACGGCTTTCCTATGCTGGTAGACTTCAGCTCATCATTGTTCAATATTCAGGGCTACTGTCTACTGGAGTAACATTTTTCTTTTTCCGAAGGAAGTGTGCAAGGTTATTGACCAGATCCTCAGATTTTTCCTCTGGCATGGTGCAGTTGGGATCTCTAATGCTTCCAAGGTGGCTTGGGACGTAGTCTACCTCCCGAAAGAGGAAGGGGGTCTTGGCCTCAAGAGAGTTCATGATTGGAATAAGGCAGCTATTACCAGACATTTGTGGAACATTGCCTCTAACTCACATACCATCTGGGCTTCCTGAATTAAGAGTTTCCCCTTGAAAGGTAGGAGTGCGTGGGGCATCCCCGTTCCCAATGACTGTTTCTCCTGGAGTTGGAGGAAATTTCTGAACTTGAGGGACACTATGAGACCTTTCATCCGGTCCAAAGTGGGTAATGGGGGAAGGTACTTTGGTTCGACAACTGGCATCCGTTAGGTCCCATTGTTCAGAAGTCTAGTAGTAGAATCTGTTATGATGCAGCTATTCCGGTCTATGCCAAAGTCAACACAATTTTTGAAGAAAAGGGGTGAAAGGCGGGTGAACTAGTCAAGAACGAGAGTCCGTAGTGCGCTTCAGAGAGTCTGAAATACCGGTGAAAGCTTCTTCAGGTAATGAAATTTCTCTATAGGCGGGTAGTTATCGCGGCTCAGGGCCAAGTACGAAAGCAAGGTGCCAAGGAAAGCACTTAAAGGCAGCTTCAGGATAACCCGAGCAGTGAAACAGAAGTAGGGTTCAGGCCAATCGATCCAATTTCGATTATACGGCTGGGTTCTAAACCAAAAAAGGCATTTGAGAAAGAGAAATTCTGGTATTGCATATAGAAGAAATGAGAATTCTTACCATGCAAATTGGCCTTTTCAAGAATTGATATTTGAGAATTGGAAATGAAAAAATAGATATTTCGATAGATCATTAAGGGAAGAACTATTCCTTTACTTTTACTGATTTTTTTGAGATTATTGAAATGATATTCCGTATATTGCTTGCACCTACCAGAAGGAGGAGAGATCCTTAATTACTGATATCGAGAAAGCAAGGACGCTATGAGTGCTCCCTAATGGCAGCCCTTTTCTTGCTTACTTCGCTATCCAAGCGGGATGAGACTTTTCGAGAGTTTCCAGTCTAAATACACTATTTGCTATACAATAGGTATGCTGACCCTTGTTGTTTTCTATCCGACGGAACTATCTCCTAGATAAATGAAAGGAGGCAGGAACATAACACAAAAAAGATCAACTCTTTGAAATAGGCATATCTAAATCTGCCTCAGTAATCACACCAATATTGGCCCGTAATCCGGAACAGAATGCTGCCATATTCACGCCATAAAGCATCGTATATGCATACTTATTAGTAAGAGTTAAAGATCACAGGAAGCTAAATTCTGTCAAATATACACCTGTGCCAAGTAAAGTGGTCAATATATATTTTGTTTGGGGTTGAATCGAAATAAATGGAATCCTCCGGGGCTAGACTAGAGTTATTTACTATTACTTCTGCCTTTGTTTTGTCACGAGCTGGGCTCGAACCAGCGCTTTACAGATGCATGGTCCGGATTTCAACCTTTCTTATCGAAACTTTGTTGACCCGGTTCGTCTTCGTGACATGAAAAAGCAAGACTAATGAAGACTACATCCGGGGTTGACCTTCATCAACATACCATGAACAAAGAGAGTCTGTTTAAGCCCCTGGGAAACCGGCCGATGAAATGTTTGTAATGAGTTCCAGGGCCTTGTTATAAAAAGGACTTGAAGCGGCCTGAGTAGAAAGATCGGATAAGACAGTATATAAGTCCATAAGATTTTCCTTTTCGATCCCAATGTGCATTAGTACATACACTATCCATCAATGGAGAAATTTTTATGTGTTGCGGTAAAAAAATTTGTTGTTCTATTAAGATGTCCTCGAATACGTCGCAAATTGTTGCATTCAAAGAAGTAACCGACATCTTATGAAGTTCTTCATTGTTCTGTTATCTTTTATGAAGGAAGTCGACAAATCGGCTTACACACTAAAGTAATGAAATTTTTGCTTTTGATTCGAACATTGAGATGTCCAAGATCAAAGGAACGAGGAAAAGAATATACGAGGAATCCATCTATCATTCCATTAAGTAGGTGGAAAGATCTCTTTTGATTAATAGAAAAGGGAGGCAAAGGGCTGTTGGCATCAGAAGGTTGGACTTACTTGTTGATCGACGAAATGAATTCGAGTGCACTATTCCATGTTATATACGCCAAAACATATTATAACATGCTCTTGGGACGACCTTGGCTCCATGAGAATAGCCTAGTTTCTTCCACCCTACATCAATGCTTCCAGTATAGTCGAAATGGTCTTGCTAAGAAGGTGGTCGCGGACGACAAGCCTTTCACTGAAACTGAAGCTCTTTTTGCCAATGCTAAGTTCTACTTGCAAGTTAATGTTGTGAAAGATACACAATCCGCTGCTGCTTCGACACCGAAAGATAACAAGTCCCAAAAGTCCAAGGCAAAGCAAGATGAAAAGAATTTTGCTGTCAATGAAGAAAAAGAAGAAAATGTTCAAGCTAAAGAAGGGGACGCCGAGATACATGCTCCCGCAATGAAAGAGGTAACCCCAGTCCAAAGCTATATCCCTAGGTCAAAAAGGAAAAAAGATCAGCCTCCTTTTGTTGAATGTGAAGCATTAAAGGGATTGACACTCCCAGTCACTCAAATTTATTCAGTAAAGTAAGCCCAAGCCCATTTATAGCTTCGTTCGACCAATAATAGGACCTGAGGTAGAGCATGATACATTGCCTACTACTCGAACTGAGGATGCCTTTGATCCAAATGCCTACAAACTTCTCGCCAAGGCTGGAACCCTCAAGACTCAACTGGATTAGGCAAACTTCCCCCCGAGATTACTGGAGAAAAAGTGTATGGGCTCAACACTACTCAGAAAATGCTTAAGGAGAAAGGTTTGGTTGGGATTTCCTCACGTGGGTTTGGGATTCACTCCACCACCCCCTGTTCGTATTTCGATAAAGCGAACAAGTAACCATTATATCACAGTCGAAGATGAAGCTTCATCCACAAGTGCTAGTCCTACTGTTTTTGACCGAATGAAAAAGAGGACAGGACCTATCTCAGTCTTTGACCGATTAGGGCCATCAAAAAAGAAAGGGACTGTCCGAAGATCTGTTCATGAAAGGTTAGGTGTCTCGAAATCATCTCAAAAATCCAAGAAGACTGAAAGGTCATCCGTCGTTGTAGCAGACCCCAAAGAGTACCACAGTTTGATTTCTTCTCGAATGAGACGACATACTTTTCTTGTGGTTTCATGCGGAGAAGTGTTAATCAAAGGCAAACTTTTTTGCATACAAAGAATAAAGTGGATGAGGAAAATGAAGAGAGTCTTGCATCATCGTACCATATCACCATTGACAATGGGGGATCCGAAGAAAAAGCCTCGCCAAAATCTGAGGATGATGTCAAGTTGAAGGTTCATGAGCTTATGGAAGCTGGCTTCATCCGTAAAGTCAAGTATTCCGCTTGGATCCCGAGCATTGTCCTCGTGAGGAATAAGAATTTTTTGAAGAAGACCTGCCTTGAACTAGAACTCGGAAACCAGGACACATAACTAGAAGAGAGTAGCTGCCAAAACAAGCTCCCTAAGGTCGCACCTAAGATCCGAAGTCAACAAGGGAATCGCTTGAGAACTAACTGCATACCTTAAGTTAGCTTGTGTGCGCATAGCGTTATCTTATCTTTTAATACTTCCTTTAGGAGGCTAGAAAGTGTTCTGAGGGCAGCTAACCCTACTTCTCATGTCCCCACTCATTGATTAGCCGATACGAGAGATGGAGTTAAGCTAAAACATAGGACAAGCCGAGCTAATCGATGGCTCCTAGCCTATAGTGAGACTTCCGATTTTGCCATTTCACTACTTTTCCAGTCAAGCCCTGTTCTGCGCTACAATCCACACATACCATACACGGAAACCAGAGTCTCGTTTCGGTGAAACCCCCGCCTCATTACCAGATTTTCTCTCATTGCTCCCGTTGCTGACACCAGGACATCTCCATCCAAGAAACCTACAAAAAGCATATCACATGCCCGGTCCGTTCGCTTACACTCACTGCTCCGCTCATCCATTCAATCCTTTCTTTTCGACATCGCATTCCCTTATTCCCGCGAGTAAACTACCCCGCTCCTTGCTTGGATAAATGCAAGAACCATTCCATTCCGTTCTATTGCCCACGCTTACTTACGCTTAGCTACTGTGACTCGGGAAGAAGCAACTAAGAGACCCGAAATCGGTAGCGGCAGCTATGAGAGTAGTTGCTCCTTGTCCCGGGAATGGGTACTTCAGATAAGAAAGGCGAAACTTGCCGGTTTCAGAGTGCCTTGAAAGGCGGTATCCTCGTAGCTCTTAAGCTTGAGGAACGGGCTCAGCCCCAGTTTCCTACTTAGAATTAAAAGTCATTCATTTCCTTAGGGCGCCAACAACGGTACCCCAGCTCATTACTCAGCTTCATACTTTTTTTTTACCCTGCTCAAAAGATGGGCTATCATGAGAAAGGCTTAGGGAAAGATGAAGAAGGCATGACCTCTGCCAACAGGATCTGGTCGGGACAAGGCCTATTGTATAAAGACCCAACCTTTGCGAGATTTAGAGCCATCATTAAATATTCTCTCTTTTTCTTTTCAAGACCCGATGGATACCGGGAAGAAGAGACTCCGGAGCCAGAAGACAAGGAATCTAGGAAAGACTCAGCTGCAACAGGTAGCACACAGTAAGACTCGGGTACTCAGCCACCTCTTCCTCCTCCAGCTCAGAATGTCCCTACTCAGGGACTTTGTTAATCCAGTGCTCCTACAGGAGGCAAACAAACAGCAGCAGAGGATGGAGGGGGATGTTAATGATGCTTAGAGTAGAGGGGGAAGGAAAGAAAGGCCGATCTCCAAGCCAACTGATTCTGGAAATAAGGAAGCAGTGGTCAAGAGGAGAGGTGTAGCCGATGAGCAACAGGATGAGTAAGCTATACTAAGCGCCAGGGAACCATGCATTCCTCCCGAGCTGGGCTCTCGCGTGTCCGGGGTCCGATCAGATTAACCAGCGACCGGTTTACGGAACAAGGAGTTAAGCAAGGGCCAGGAGATTGATGAAAGAACCTGGCCGAAGTCAGTCTTGTGTTCAATTCCGCGGTTGGAAGGATTTCTTTCTGCCGTCTGTCTTTCCCTTCTCTCTCTTCTCTTAGCAAAGTTCAAACTTTTGGCTTGCTACAAGCTGGGCTCAGGGACTGCAGTCAGCCGCTTCCCCTGTAGTCGTCAGCTCGTTCTTGACAGATCCGATCGGGTGTTCATAATCTGGAGTAAAAGGATTCGAACCTTTGCATGCCGGTACCAAAAACCGATGCCTTACCACTTGGCTATACTCCATAGGCCTGTTTTGGACGGTAGGAACGGGGGAATGACTACCTGTAATAAAGCACAGGCTAATACGAGCCGACCAGAAGAAGCAAGGCTTAGATTACCAGATCCTGGACACAATCTTCCTAGAGATGGAGAGCCCCTTGCCTCGCCTTTTCTAGCCTCTCCTTCTTGCTTGCTTACCTAGCTCTTGTCTTAGTGACTCTTCCTCTTTTCTAGGTTTTTTTTTTCTGAGTGTTAAAACGATAGATTTTTCATTTGCCAATAAATTGGATCCGCCCCGATTCGATCAATAATGGGATTCTTGGCTAGAGAAAGGTTCTGTGACATGGACGCCCAGCCCAACTCGGTCGGTTGGCCCACCTAAGAGATGATGAGATTCTCGATCGCTTTGATCGAATTTTGAAAAGTCTTTCTCACTATTCAGAACAGTGGAGCTTTCGATCAAGATCTTCTCGCCTCCCCCGTTTGGGCTCTCGCTCGAATCGGAACCTTTATGCGTTGGTAGGCTTTCGACTCAATCTAATAGCCTACCTATCGGGCGCCAATAAAAGAGAAAGTTTTCGCATGGGCTCATCATCTGATGCAGAACCGATGCGAGAGGGAGAAGAAATATGGGGGAAGCGGGGATTGATAGCTTTCAAGAACCAGTGGAAAAGAAAGAGTTGTTCCCTGCATTCCTTCCTTTCCAAAAATAGTAATTAGGCAAAAAAGATTTGATTGAATGAACGCCACCTTGGTTGTTTTCAAACAAATCCAATCTTGGGCCAAGCGTTGCCAGCCGGTAATAGCCGAAGGCAAAAAAGGGAGAGATAGGGAAGAGGAGATTAAGGATAGTCACTCCACTCCATAGATAGTGCACACAGATTCTTCTTTCATTTTCAATTCCTTTCGGGTCGGAAACGCGGGCTGCTGGTGGGGCTGTGCCCATTCTCCCTCTTCTTCCGCTTTACAACCGGAATAAGGAACCTTAGAATTCACCCTACCTGTCGATGAAAAAATGGGATTTGAGAGGACCACCAGCTAGCAGATCAGAAAGATTTGTATGGAATGTCCTACTCCTGCCTGAGCTTTCCGATCAACCAATCCAATCCCCTATTTCAGGGACATCTGTGTTAGGTAGGCCCAGGGATCACTAATTAGTCGAATGAACCCATCTCTCTGGCCTATCATTTGTTGGTCGATCCGGCTGGCATCTCCTGCATATCTATGGGGGCCCTTTATACAAGTTTGCTGCTAGGAGTCCCTAGAGTCGAATCAATAATCAATAGAAGTCCCAATAGAAGTTTACTGACCTGGCTCTTCAATCGACGATCTACTGCTCCCTCTTAATAGCAGATGCCCATGCTTTGATTCGAAAGCCCTAGCCAGTGATGAATCCCCAGGAAGATCGGAGTATTAAATTCCTCCTCCCTTCAGTCCAGTTTGAACCCGTTCCAACAACGAACACTTTCCTACTGCAAGGTGAGGCTCTGCCCTTCCCCTAGAATCCACTCCGGGTCGGAGGAGCAACTAGTCCAACTTCTTGAGCAGCCGAGATATTGAACAAGGAACATTTGAAACAATTCCTTGCCTCACCCTGAGATGAGAGGGAAGGTCGATTTGACTCGAATCCTGGACCTGATCTTGAATCCTACACCGGTTAATGATGCGATGGGAGAAGTTTTTCTTTTTTATTTTTTCATCAATGCTGGCCCAGTCGAGGTTTTTTAATCTCGATGGACAAACCTTCGATTTGCCTCTAGCTCTATAATCCACCCTCCCCAGTCCCTGAAAGCCCTCCCGGGGGCCTAGCCCTCTTTCTCAACTCGAGTCTTAAGTTCAGCGGCTTTCATCGTTGACGAACACCTGCGCTAATAAGATAAGACAAAGAAATGGGGAGTCTATGCCTTGAATGAATCAGTAACAACGGATTAGTGGAATGAGGGATCAAGAGACGGATAGGGGGGAATGGCCTATCAATCATTGGTGGACCTTCCCTTTTTCCAGTCACGGAGCTCTCAACTGAGTTGTTTAGGTTCTGGAATTTCATCTCTAGTTGGGGGTTTCGATTCGAAGGTTAGAAAATGTGGTGCGGGTTCATCTCTCTCGACCAGTTCAGGTTCAAGGGAGGGTGATCGAGGGGACCCAGACTTTAGATCTCTTCTCTATGGCGGGAGGTTTCTTTCGTATCAAGAGTGTGTTGGGGAGGCCAGGAAAGACGGATTGGATCGAGAGGCGATGCTTATGCCCCTACTTTATTTATGGGATATTTGAAGAAGCCTGTTGAAAAAGAGAAGCGCGCTAGCGCGCAACGGCTGATGAAAAGCCAGCAACTTGTTAGGAGTAGGTTTTGGCTTGCCCCTTTCTTCTTATTAGTAAGATAGATTTGGAACCCTATACAAGGGGCTGCCTTGCTGCTCGCCCCTATCTCTAAAGGGGCTTATGTACTAAACTCGTTACCACTAAACGACGAAGCCAGGAGCGGAAGGAGGGACTTGAACCCTCAACCTCAGCCTTGGCAAGGCTATGCTCTACCATTAAGCTATTTCCGCCAGCTACGGTAGTGGCGAAGCACTACTGAGCAATTCACGTATCACTTGATACGGATGACTTCTGTTTTTCCGCCGGACCACAGTCTTGACCTCCGATCGAGCTACGAACACGAGTAGGTAGGCGGCTAGGGGGGGAGAGGGGCTAAGGGCTGCCTTTTCAATCAATCTCCGGCCGCTCAGTGCCGCTATTGGTGCGAGTTGTAAGGAGTCTTGGTCTCGAGTCAAGCTGGGGCCTCATTTCATTCTCGTAAGGGGAATGAGTGCACCGAAAAACCAGACAAGTTGCTCCCTCGCCTCGCAGCGGCGGCATCTGTCTTTTAAGTTATTATAAGTCATTTCCTAAGCTAAGGCGGCCCCTCTTATTCTACGATAATCCAAGCTGCAGCTCCACGAGTCTGCTCGGAACCGGTCGATTCCTAAGCCATTCGTTCTCCCCTCTCGGTTGGCCTTTGCCAGCCACTAGAACAAGTAAGAGAACCTACAGTGAATGAACTTAAAGAACCGCAGATTTTGACCGGATTGTACACCTTTGTGTCTGGCTATGTATATGGATGTGCATAAAGAAGGGACGGGACATCTCTCTCCTTTTTTGGGGGGAAGAGAGAGGGAAGAAGCTTCATTCCATCCAGCCTCACGAACTTCTTACTGGGGCAGTACTATAGGCATTAGGCATTTTCGAGTGTTTGGATGCACGTGTTTTGTTCATATTCCTGCGCAGTTAATAGAAAAATTGTCCCCAAGGCAACCACTTGTGTCTTTCTTGGATATGCTCAGTCCGGGTATAGATGATATGACGTGAAATCCAAGAGACTCCATGTATCCTTAATGCTCTCTTTAATGGAGTCGCCTCATATTTTCCTTAACCTAATTAATCAGCCCCGGGGGAGAATGATGATGGAGATGTATTGCGGCCTTCTCCTGTTCATCAACTCGAACCTCATTCTTCTGCAGTTGATGTTACGGATCAGCCTCACTCTTCAGGCCAGCAGCTTTGCTCAGCATTTTCTGCCGATTGTCAGCCTGTTCAGCTGACCTCAGAGGATTCCAGTCACCCGGCACAGCATGTTTATTCTCGGCGGCGATTACAGTCTCTTTCCCAGGGTCAGGCTACTCCAGAAGATCAGCAGTCTAGCCCAGTTCCTTCTCTTCCAGTCGCTTCCTCAGATTCTGGATCCCTCTCTCAGGTTCGTCGATCCTCTCAAGTTTCTTCTCCTGTTGAAGGATTTTGATCTTATCTTATATATCGTTTTCCCCAAAAGATCGAGCTTACCTCATGTCAGTTCAATCTTCTCATGAACCTGAATCATTTGCTGAAGCCTCCTTCTTGCTGGAGAGATGCTATACAGGAAGAAATCAATGCCCAGGAAAAAAATAATAAGACTTAGTCTCATTGCCTGCAGGGAAAGAAGCCATTGGCTGCAAGTGGATTTACAAGATCAAGCATAAAGCAGATGGCTCGGTAGAGAGATACAAAGCTAGATTAGTAGCTAAAGGATTCCTTCAAGTCGAACCCTTTTAGAGATAGGGAAAACATTTGCTCCAGGTTGCTAAACACCATTCGTGGCATTCTTGCCTTGGCTGCAATCAAAAGGTGGCCTTATTTCAATTTGACGTGAAGAATGCCTTTCAACAACATAAGGGAAGGGAGGATCCGCAAGAATTTCTATTCAGCCTCCTCCAACTCCAGGCTTCTCTTCTCCTAGGAATCCTAACTTGGTATGCAAGCTCAAGAAAGCGATTTACGTTACGGCCTCCGACAAGCAAAAGCAGGAGGTTTCGGTTATGTCGAAGACCGAGGTTAGGTCCGCTTCGCTTCCCGGCGAAGATCTTGAAAGGATTTCTTAGGGCTTAATTGCACTATCGATCTCTCGAAGCGTGAATCCCGACAGCGCCATTGCGAACAGCCCCGGGGTGCGCAGCGTGGGCTGGGCATCAGTTGAGCTATTTGACGGAGTAGCTAAAAGGGATCTGAGGACAACTCCTTCCCCTCAGTTACAGGACAGTGGACCGTATTCCTATCTACTTTTTCTCGACCCGCCCTTTCTCTTGCTTGTAAGAATGACATAAGAGAGCAACCTGCCCGAACTAGCCTCTACTCCACAATGACAGAGAGAACTAGTATCTGACGAAGGTCAATTACTAGGTGTCTGATTACTCGGCTTGTACCACAAGGACAGTCTGATCGTTAGCTCCTCGATCCTACCTTCAGCTGCGCTTCTTTCCGTTAGTCTGCAAAAGTTTGTGGATCCCTGCTTGAAAACTTCTGTCACAAGTGGTAGCCATAAGTCCTAGAGGAAGTTTCTTATCCAGTAATAGGAGAGGAAGCCCATCAACATATGTAAGCGCTGTAATGTCTCGCAATGGCAGAAGAAAGAGATATCATTGCCAATCGGTAGGAAAGGAAAGACCCTGCGTCTTTCTCCCTGTCGATGTTTGACCCTTTTCTGCTCCCCGGTCCTTAGCCGCCCATCCCATAACCCGCTTCCCTCGACTGCCTTCAGAGGTAGGAGGGGTTGTCATGAACTGTCCACATGTTCAGCCTGGCCCTCAAGCTCTTCTTTGGTTTGGTTTGTCCACCTTTCACATACGGGGTTCAAAACCTCCCTGCCTGCTGCTGTTGGTAGTGCACTCTCCTCGGATGGTATTTCAACGGATAATGCGGGTGGATGGACACCTAGCCGAAGAATCCACGGACACCTTTGCTACCTGCCTTTCTTTACGGAAGAGGTGAGTTTGACTTAGTTTTCTTTCTTTCATTCCCGTATCTCCGAACCTTAGACCTTGTAGAACTTGAATAGGGGGACCTCTGATAGCCCCAGTTACGGATACTGCTCAAGCTTGACTGGACTGCCATAACAATTGATGGATAGGAGCCTACTCTAACTAAGAGCAGCTTCTTTAGTGAATCGCATAGGAAGGATCACAAAGGATAGAATTCCTGCCATCGGTTAGAGCGTCTAGACTGAGACCTGGAGATATAGCTCCAAGCCCAGCTTTCGAAGCACGTGCCGCTGGCGCTTTCTTTCCCTTCGTCTGGTGTAAGCTAGACCAGCATCCGAAGCATGCGAATCCACGCAAGCCATTGAGAAAGCCTCTGCCTTAGCATAAGAGCAAGAGGTTCCAACCCCCAGGGTGTGTCCACAAAAGGGTCAAATTGAATGAAATAGAAGCCCCGTTTTCTTACCAGGGAAATGCTGCGCTTTTCAGCACCTTTGGCAGACCTCAAATAGTCTCGATTTCCTTCAACAGATCTTGGTTCGGGTGCTCTTTCTTCTTCTGAGTGAGTGGATTAGCTAGGCCCGACTATCTTTGTAGAACATGGATCTCTTCTTTCTACGCCGACGTATGCCTATCTTTAAGGTCTGGCTCATCCCTATCCCTTGTGTATGGGAATCCGGTGTCTGGAAGTGCCACTGCAACCAAAGAATCTGTTTTTGCTTCGTGAGAAAGGGAGTATGTTAGATAGAAAGAGCTACAAAGGGTTACCGGATATATTATTCCATATAGTAGGCTAAAATAGGGCTTTGACGGACATAGGTATAAAAAAACTGTCCAATTTGATTGCCTGGTCTTATATACTTAGTTGTAGGCATTTCCTTATGAAATCTAACTTTGTCGGGTAAGATACCCCAGCTTGTGCTATGTGGCTGGCGGTACCCTTTTTTAGGTATGTGCCTCAGGAACAAAGCCAGCCTATCTTGCTGCTACAAGTCAAAGCCATTCTGTAATGGATTTCTCCGCTGACCTAGGCGGGGTCACCCCGGCTCTATGAATAGCTCCTGATCTTGGTCGTAAAGGGAGTGAGCGCAAGACCCCGAAACGTGGTTCTTAGTCCCATAGGTCTAGAGCACGATCACGTGAAGAAGAACATACCACCGATTTATTCACTTGTCTGATTCGGTATGTAGGCACAGAGAAAGTCTTCCGGCTGTGAGGCTTTAAGGTCTCGTAAGGCTTTAGGAACTATTGGATACTCCCGGCCCGCATGAGCTAAAACTGTGAACGGCCCAAATCAAAGTGAACTACGTTATGACTTGATCTCCTTTACGGGGTACGTAGGCAGCTTGGAAGTTTTTCCAAGCATCAATAAAAAAAAAGCAAAAATTTTCCCTAAACTATATTTGACTTGATAAGAATCCAAATTGTTATGCTTCGTGGATATAAGGGCATTCATAGTCTTGTTCTGTCACACATACACGTGACTCGGAACATGCTTCTTAAGTTGCAAGAGTCAATGAAGCAAGTTGTTGGCAATCAAGTTCTAAAAGAAAAAAGAAATTGCTTTGAGTACAATGTCAGTACCAGTGGTGGTTTTGATCTTCAGAGGCTGCTGATGCTTCCCTGTAATTCTTAAAGAATGAAATTCTACAACCAGGAAGTTTTCAAGGTAAAAGCTGGGAAATATATTCAAAAAAGTATCTGAAAAAAAAAAGATTGAAGGAGTAGGCTGGATGGAATGAAGGGTTTAGCAGCACTTTTGTCTTGTTGGCTTTGCAAATGAGTTCTGCCACATAAAGAAGTCAATCGCATCCGGCCGTTTTGTCTTCAAAGTAGCAAGCGGCCTGCGGGCAGAGATTTTCTTTGGCCGGTCCTTGCCAACATCTATAATGGTTTGAGACAGCTTGTTTCCTCTTCAAACCTAAAGGAGCGCAAAGCTGTCTTTCCAATTCATTATGTGTATGTATGGCTCGGGCAGTACTTTGAGACTCACCACCACCATAGCCGGCTTCGTTCTGGTGCCCAAATGATCAAACTTGCTGGTGAGAGAATGGCCAAGTATTTTAATGCTTTAGAGGCCCACAACATTTTTCAAGACGTCAACCAATCAGATTTGCCGAATTCTTGCATGTCCAAAGACAAACAATTGATTGTAGTTGACGATGGAAATCTGTCCACTTATTGGAGTGATTACTTTATCAACCTTCGTTCAAGCTTCTTGATCTTCCGGTGCGACAACGAGCATGTCATTGAAACTTATAGTCCCTGCAGGTTCAGCAGGCAATTTTGTTTTTGTCAAGATATTCCTGGTAATCTAAAGAAAGAGCTTCACACCGGCACCTTGAAGGAAGTTATCCAGCTATGGTTTTCTTGTACTCGCTTAGGCACTGGTTCTAAAGTAGTGATACCAGCCCGCTTGTCCAAAGAAAGCCCCCTAGTTACAAAAGAGTATTTAGACTGGTGGTCAAGAAGATTCAGGAACTTTTCGAGGAAGAGCACCAAGGTTACTATTATATTAAGAACACAAGGCGTGACGAGCTGGCAGCGACTCCCAAAATATCCAAGACAATAGAGAAAGATG
>JALRMA010000053.1:87500-90000 GCA_023638005.1 Forsythia suspensa
TTGGCGCATCTCGTTGAGCGTGGAGAAGCATTGGGAACCCCAATTTCTTTCTTCGGAGCCGTTTCTTTTCCCGTCCCCCCGCCCCGGCATAGCGCTTCGCTTCCGGTTCTTCGGAAGAATCAACTTACGTCTCCCTTCTTCATTGATCTGGGGGAAAAGGAAACGTCTACCAGTTGGGAAGCTAGACATCAAGTAAGTGGCTTGATGAGGATAACTAAGCTGACACGCCGGAGTTGGCTGCTGGCACAAGAGGGTGGTGCCTTACCGCACCGCAGGCGGACGCGCGGTAGCGTTCGTGGTGGTGCTTCAGGATTCCAATGTACTGCGTCCAAGATCAGAACGAGCTTGCCGGCGGACCACTGCCGTCCCATTCTTGAGTGAGCTGGAGCGCAGCCATCTTATCCACTGAACTAGCTAGAAGCTATCGCTTCGGGTCGAAGCATTAAAAGAAAAGGACCGGGAAACGCGGCGGCATAGGAACCACGGGACCCCCTATTAGTAAAGGGAAAACGGAAGTGCGCTCCTGCGCACCAGCTGAAAAAGCCCTTTCCCTTTTTAATAATAATAAATAAGGTAAGCTTCATAGCTCCAACCTAGTAAAGGGGCTTTGATGCCCTTTGTATAGGTTGGGTTGCTGGATACGGGATCCTCGTAGTAGGCTGGACCAACATCCATCCGAGAGAGGGCAGTCTTTAGAAACAACAGGGTGTACGTATCCCAGGTGAGCCAAGAGGTTCAGAGTGGGAGTAGATCAGAGAACGCTTCGCCTTTTCTATAGAAGGAGTCAACTGAGTTCTGAACGAATTAGCTCCTTGGTAATGGCTCAATCTATAGATAGAAAGCCCCATGATGGGAAACTACCACGTTAGGTTTGGAGAGAGATGGGACCGGTTATATAATAGAGGGAGCAGATGCAAGCTTTTTCTTTCAATAGCCGGCCAAATGACTACAGGATCATCGGTCTACTCTACCTCAATTCACCATTTCGAACCTTATACAGAAGGTTTTTCCGTACCAGCTTCTTCTACCTATACCGCAGTTGAAGCACCTAAAGGAGAATTTGGTGTCTTTCTGGTCAGTAATGGAAGCAATCGTCCCTACCGTCGTAAAATAAGAGCACCTGGCTTTGCCCATTCACAAGGACTCGATTCTATGTCCAAACATCACATGCCAGCAGATGTGGTCACCATCATTGGTACTCAAGATATTGTGTTTGGAGAGGTGGATAGATAGGACTACTAGTTGCTCGATCAGGACCCTAGCTTTATTGCGAGCCAAAAACAAAGATGGATTCCCCTTCCCCTTCTATCTTCAGTACTAGAGATGAACGAATTGCATACGCCCGAAATTTAGATCGAAGAATTGTTGGGGTCTTGGAATTTCATGAACGCGGAGCCAACGAGTTCAGTCGAACAGCGTATATAGTAAATAGAAGTGGAAGAGCCTTTCCTTTCGTTTTAAACAACTCTAAATGAAAGGAGCCACCACAGATGTATGCACAATGATTGGATTTTGGTGCATACACATACAGCAGCGAATCGAAGTGCGTAAGCCCCTTTAGAGTAGAGATAGAGGCGGTCCATTTTTTAAAATCAAAGCAAAATGCAGCTGAAAGCAAGGGCGGTCGTAGATCAGCTGAAGGTGCCAGGTTCCTGCAGGAGAGGACTCTAACTCATGCCAATGGAAGCAGAAAAAAGGGATGAACATGCCCATCCGCCTTTCTGACCTGCAGACTTGGTAAGATTGGATGTTAAAATGGACTAAGGCTTCATCCACTTATTATTATTATTTCTCTCCATCCGTCTTATTTCACTCACTGATTTCTGACGGTTGCTTATCATATTCAGGTACTTATGATCTTGTAGGTTAGGATTTTAGGAAAAGAGTGGAATCGCTTTTCTTTGATACTATTTTATTGTTGCGGCTTCTGCTTGTTCATGCTAAACTTTTATAACACTCTTACTAGCCCAATGGACAAAGCCTATTTTTATGAGTTCTTGTCTTTCTCTCACCACCCCTTGGTCGCCAATCTTGTCATTTCCTATGACAAAGCAGTATGGTACATGGAATGTCCCCTATCTCACCTTTTAGGTGCTAAAAAAACTATAAGCTTTGCAAAGAAACAAATATCCACAGGAAGTAAGAACGATAAAGTTATCAACTTTTTAAAAAAGTTCTGTCAAAAGCCACGCGAATCAACACTTTTCTTCGCGTTACCGCGGCCTCTTTGAATCACACCTAAAGGCTAATGGGCGGATCGAAGACTGAGGCAGCAACCATGCTGATCCGACCTGAAGACGTCGCGACTGTGTCGACTTCGTCACTGGTGATTGCTCTCCTTTATCTGGTGACTCCTGAATCCTGAATCACCTATTGGCTAGTCGACAACAACGACTATACAAGACCCAGAAGTCAGATCCGCCGAACTTAAGTTGCAACTCCACTTCACTTAAGGCAGGATCCCGCTTTGAGAAATCCTCTGCCTCTATCGGTCAAGCAA
>JALRMA010000053.1:95000-127500 GCA_023638005.1 Forsythia suspensa
CTGCGGCGGCTGTTGTTAAGGAAACACTCAAGGATCGAGTGACCCAACTTGATGGCAAGGTCGACCATTTGGACGGACAAGTGTAGACTATGGCAGAAAGGCAGGAGAATCAGGAATCGTTGGTCACCAGACGCTCGAAAATGAGTACCGCGTCTTCCCAGTGAAGGAGAGCCGTCTTCATGGGGCCTCAACGATCCCGGTGGCGATGTCCAAAGCGTGACGGACCGGGTCAAATTGAGGAGCTTGCTGTGGAGATAGGTTTCCGGTTCGTGAACCGAATGTCTCACCTGGCGACTCCAGACGCATTTGAGCCCCGGAACCACAGCCATTCAACGGGATTCAAAATGCCAAGGCTCGAAGACCTCTGGGACATGGAACAGTACTTGAAGGCTGTTCGTGCCGTGCCCCTTTTGACGACCAAGTCACAATGGCAACAATGTATCTCTCTGGGGATGCGAAGAATATTTGAAACTACTCTCGAACCATCACACGGATTCCGACCCAACTACCCGTAAGAACAGAATGGAAGGGCAAAAAAGGATTCTATGCGCAGACGTGAAAGCTCTATCAATAGAAGCATTCTAGCCGATTTTGTTTTATAGAGGAACGATTCCCTCGTCTGAGAACCGCCATTCATGTACTATTCCTCCCCACTAAAAAGAGCGATTGAGAATCCTCGAGAACCTAAACAAAAATGAAGAAGTGAGCGTACCCCAAGGCTCTCCTCTCTCCCCCCTTTTTAGCTAACCACCATCAACCCCATTTTGAACCTTGAATTGGTCAAAGCCAAAAATATGATGAATAGAAGGAAAGGAGATCAGAAAGATACGCGAACGACTTGACTATAGTATAGGTCGGATGTTTTCGTGAGCAGTAAGCAGCAGATCTCCCCTTATTTTTGGAAAGCTGGCGGCCGCGTGTGAATTCTTTCAAGGCAAGGGGCGGCCTGATTCGACATTGTTGTTTACTCTGATCCGGTCGAGGTGGTTTTCGTTTACCAGCACGTAGGTGGTCTAAATTCCTATGACCGAGTCTTTCTGGCCCCTGTGAACATCTTTTCTTAATGTATTAAAGAGGGCCTCTCTAACCGTGAAAAGTGGTGGGTGTCCACTAACGGCCATTCCTGGCTCGGCTCCGATAACGCAATTCCGGGAGGAGTCGGTAGTTGGGCACTGGATCCCTTCGGACCTGGAGAACGCGTGACGCTGGGTCGGAGTTTGGTGAACCAACTGGTCGCTCCTCTAGTTGAAGTATCGGGCCCCTTTTTCGTTGCCTAGGTTACACCTTCGGAATACCCCAGAAGGGAATTTTCTCTACTCCCCCAATCTGCACTTTACGCCACGCCGACTCCACTTTCGTCATAAGGCGTGGAATTAGACCAAGGGGAATCTCTATAGGAACTAGTCTCTTAGATTTCGCACATAGGAGATCGAGACACAGCCCCAGGGCTATGGGGAAAGATGTAGATCGATCGCCCTAGATAGACAACTACATAGAGGGTCTCTACAAGTCTATATATTCTTTGATTTCGTTCCCCCCGTAAGATCAATATCACAACCAATGAGGTCTGCAAGTTTCACATCTAAGTAATACCCGATCCGATAGTTTACGATATAGATAGATATATATTTAACAACAATATTCTAAGAAAAGATATTAATAGATATCGGCAGTTGTCCGGTCGTACCCAAACAATAATATTCCAGAGGAAAATGCACCTAAGATCAAATATTTCGAGCCGGCTTCCGTGGAAAATTCAGACTTTCTTTTTGATGCTGCGATCACATAAAAACATAAACTTTGAGGCTCAATAGCTAAATACATGGCAATTGAATCATAAGCCGAGATCATAAAGAGCATACTGCGAGTAGGAAGTGGAATTAATACAATGAATTCAAAAGCATCAAACCTCTCTTGTTCGGAAGAATCGAAACACATCGAAATGGTACCAGCCGTACTTAATAATAGAAGGATTTGGCAGAAATATGTAAAATTGTCCCTCCTAAAAAGATTATTCCAAAATAAATGGGCAATAGTTAGGAGAGGTGCGCCAGCGGCGAGCAGAAGCAAGGTTATTAGATACCTCAGGAAAGCCCGGCCAGAACCACACGTGCAAGTTTCCCTGCATGTGGCTCGTCCGTGATAACTTCTTCGGATTTGCGTGAACTAGCGGATCGATCACTAAGTGGGGATGCTCCCTCCAGCATGAGCGAACCCTTTCGGAACTGGTTAAGAATGGGCGCCACTATCCCAGCCCGGATCCAGCCAGGTTCTATTGATCATGTCCTCTTCCCAACAGTTTGACCTTGTCTTGGGGCGTCTTTGGCTTTACGAGAGAAAGCTCGCCGGAGAAAAAAGTCTTTCTCTTCCCGTCTCGGGTCATACTCCGGTGCGTCCACAGAAGAGGAAATCGCAATGCATCTTGCTCAGCAGGCGTAGCTTGGAGTGAGAGTGTAGCGGGAGTAAGGTAAGGAAAGTGGCCGCCAGAGAGGAAGCAAAACCGGCCGCGTAAGCGCAGCTAAGCTAATATGCACCGGAGAAAGCCAGGTGCCGTAGGTAAGCTCTATTCGGTCCGGAGCATTGATTCCCTATAACGAATAGGCTAGCTCTATCTCTCAATTACCTATCCTGTGCTCGAGAAGGTCCCTCAGTTCCTCGGCAGCACCTCGAGGTACATTTAGTTGTCTTACATGAGACTCGGGATATTCCCCACTACATGGCATGACACCTTTCGCTCATCCATTCCGCCCGCCCGTCCAGACGCGGTGCCTTTTCTCATTATCATCTACCGCCCTTTCTTTCCTCCCTCACGCATGAAGATTGTCGTATGTATGCTCGACTTCGGTTGCCGGTGTATAGGTAGGAGTACATTATGGCAGGATCAGTCACCCGGGCAAACAACCCTCCTCCAAGAAGAATTGTGCTATGCCCCCCCGATCCCTATAGAGCGAAAGAGCTGCCTGGTGATCCCTAGGTTGCAGCACGTCCGGTCGTTAACTCCTCGCGCCGCTGCCGCCGTTTCTAGGACCGACCGACGCCTCACCTGCACAGGTACCTACGTAGTGTAGTGTCGGTCGCACATTCAACATAGCGTTCGGACTCATGTGCCTTCCAGAACCAGGGGTCTTCGAGCCTGCTGCGTACGATTAGCCAGCCTTGCGGCGGCAAAAGGATTAGACGTCCCCCCATGCTACGGTTCCCTGCGGTCCAAACCCGGTGCCGCATTAGGTTAGGGAGCTGGACGATAATTGCTCCTCCGCATCCCAAAGCGCGCTGCCCTCCTAGGCGCGCAACACTAAGTAATCCAAGCCAACCCACATTACTGACTAACGGTGGATAATCATATTTCTTAGAGGTACTAAATACAACTCCATGAATGAGCAAAATGAAGGTTGCATTAATGATAAAGATCTCTGGGGAAACCGCTAAAAAAAGATTGAACATGTGGGAGGATCCGAACGAATTCTGCTTTCATTTCCCCTGTATGGAGCACTGAGTTACTTACGTTACGGTCTTCAGCAGGTAGGCTGCACTCTAGGCGGCTAGGAAGGCTCACTAGACCAGCAGCCAGACCAAGAATGAATGTGTAATGATGGTGATTCCACACCGGGCTCAATAAATAATTGAATGTAGAAAGGGGATCCTAAACTAAAAAGGAGTCAATGACCCCGCGTATCGCGTATAAGGGGAGGTCGAATTCCAAACCCTTTTTCTCGAACCAAAAAATGGACGTCACTTTGGGACACATGCGGATAGCCGCCCCGCGTGGCTAAAAGTAAGCCAAAAGAGCTCAAACTCTTTTTTTTTTTTTAGTTCCACTGAGAAAGTGGAGTCTTATAAAAGACGCCACTCTACGAGGGAACCCGGGTCGAGTCTTTGCGAGTTCATCCCAAACAAAGCGAACCCCTTCCGGTCGGGAAGATGCAGATAAAAGGCCAATAGCCTGATGTCCGCTTCTACGGCATAAGCTTTAAAGAAGAGAGCTATCAACGCTAATATAATAATTTCATAAGAAAAGAGAAATTTATTGTTTAAATAGGTGAAATTGAAATTTGGAACAGTCATTTCAATCTTTTTCTTCCAAATCCAGAAAAATCCGTCAATAAATGACGAACTCCATTATACATATGGTAGGACAGGGCTAAGGCAGTAATCTCGACGGAGATTAGGATGAGCTTTGATGAATAAAAGAAAAATTGGTAGACATTTTCATAGGTCAAGCAAATCAAACCTATTTTCAGACAAAGAAGATAAAAAAACAAAACGATAGTGGCTAGGAAAGCTCCGGAGATTCTATGGGAAATTGGAAACGTCGAAGTGAGCTGTGGCTTATAAATAGGAAGATGAGGAGATAACGGTCGAAGGATATTCATATTAGGTTGGATTTTTGTTCATTCGCTCTGCTCGAGCGGCATACCGAAAAAAAGCAAAAAAGAGCATAACCTCCGATACGATAAAAAGAATAAAACCATATCGAGGTCCTAATTGTACGATTGAAAATTCAACTGCGCCAAGAGAGGCTACATCAGCATTTTATGATCCGGTCCATTCTATGCAAATCTTTGTCGCAACCGACAAATAATCCACAAAATGTAGACTGTTCGGATCCATTAAGGTGTCATAGACAAAAGAGGGTTCAACACCTTCTCCGATTCGATTGACCACTTCCTGCCCCAATTCCTTCCAGGTATGTGAATTAGGGGGGATGTCTTTGCTCAAAAAGTTCAAGTGGGTTTTCAGAACTTGGCCCACTTTATCTTCAAGCACTTCCCTGGAATCCCCCGGTTCCAGTTGGGGAATGCCCGTTCGTTTTAAGTAGTCAAGTCAAGTATGTTCTCGGGAAGATGGTTCAAAAGAAGACGCTTCTGGCGTCTTACAATCGAAACAATAAAATAATTTTTTCATGAGTCATTTTACTAATAATTCCTAAAGGACGACCACAAAAGGAATCAATCGCGCATCCGCGCGTGTGGCGCCCTTATTTCGTTTATCATTTTACAAATCCAAACAACACTGTGGATTGGACAGAAGAATATATTTTCGAGGCGTTTCCCCGAAAAAAATATGGGATGGGTGGGAGATGGGAATTGAGATGGCATTTAATAATCATCTATCGTAGGAGCTCTCACTCAGCCTGTCAGCTCAACCAGCAGCCGCTGCTGTGCTTTAGTGCATTAGTTTAGTGCCGTCGATTACTGAATTGACTGCTTGACTTTACTGCATTACCGGACCCGTCTTACCTTTCCTTTCTTGCCAATGCCCGGAAGAATTGGACAAATAGACCTTGATTGATAAGGGCAGATATTGAATTACCGGAACTCCCATTTTATTCTGCCTCGATTGAACATTAGTAAGGGAAGGAGTTTGGCACCTATGAGGTTCGTAGCCTTGCTTTTAAAGTAGCAGGAGTCCCTAACACTATCAATTGAATAAGAAAAGAAAGAATGAGGCATGAATCGAGGCCTTCCCGGCTGGCCTATCTTGTCTTTCGCGGATCACCGGTGACGGCTGACGCCGCGGCAGGATCACAACGAGCTGGCGCTCCATAAACAAATTCCTTAGCAAATGAATACGCCCTATACTCCCAGCAATCAGCATATTGGCCCGGGCCGATGCTTCTATTCTAACAGCAATCTCGTTTTCTTAGGGTTATGGTTTGACTATGTTGAAATGGACTTCCCCTCCCCTTCTCGTAGTTAGGACTTGATCTTACACCATCCGGTGACCGGCTTCGCGAGACCATTTCGGTCTACACATGGCTAAGCTCTATTGGGCGGTGGCTTATCGAAGCAAATCCCGCACAAAAAAAGATCAGCAATAAACTAAAATCTATCTTCAAAGAGAAGGCAATTGACTCTATCAAGAAGGTATGGAACTTCTCGACGCACTGTTCGAACCCGCAAGCACCTTTCATCTACCCTACGCTAACAGCTCTCTTCTCTTATGATATTGCATCCGCCTTCTCTTATTCAATTTCGAGTTAGCGCTCCGGGGGCTACTCCTACTGCAACTGCTTTCTTTAGGAAATGCCGACATCTACTCGAAATGGCTTGACATTCCAGAACAGGAACTTCACTCATATTGTTTTAATGCCCGAAGTCTGCTTTGCTGCATCTGAGATTACATCACCTCTTAAGAGTTAAAAGTCCCTTCTTGCCTGACGAGTTCTTCCTTCTTTTCTTGCTTTGCTACCGTCTGTGGCATTTGTCCTGCAAACAAGCCCTTCTCTTCCTTGACTAGCAGCAGCTCCCGCTAAAGCAGTTGCAGCTTACACTAGCTAGGCGAACTCCCGCTCTGATCCAGCTACCCCTCTTGCCGCTCGGCATTCCGTTTTTTGTGGGATAATTGCTGCAACCCCTTCTCTTTAATAGCAACCGATTCTAGCAGCTTATTCTTGCCAAGATGAGGTTGGGATTAACAATGTCTTGGTTGGAGCTATGGGGTATGCCTATATCTTTCTTTATATACGGCAATTCCGCGCTAAAGCCCTTTCTTAAGGCAGTTCAGTTGCTTTGAGATGAGCCCACAATGCCAATGGTGAAGGAGCTCTCTGTCTTTCTGGGATCAGTACTGCTTTATTAAAGACTCTCGAAAGCGAGTTGCCCATTCGGGTGGGTAGAACTCCTACCCACCTTCTTTTATCCGTTGACGACAACATTCTCACCGGATCAACTCACGACGAGGACTACCCATGCCATCCGGGCTGAAGCGCTTCCCTTGCCCCGGGCTCACACACATGAAAATTCAGAATGTTGGTTTTGATTGCCCAGGCATTGGGAAGGGATGCGGGAACAGGAGAAAAAGACGAGAATAGGGGCGAGAACAAGGGCAAGCCGACCACTATTTCTCCATTCAAGGCTATTTGGCAGAAGGAGCGTCATCACAGGACAAACCAATCCTTTCGACAAATTATCTTCCTTCGCAAGTCGACCGGAGGGATTCATCCATTCATGCAGTCAGTAGTCAAATGGTCCCTCTATCTAATGAATCAATGGCCGCCGATTCGGTTCAATGCTCTTTAGTGCCTTCGTGATATCTAAGGAGAGAGGAGAACACACTATAGCTTAACTACTTGCCTTTAACGACTAGAGTTTCGATCGAGCTAAAACCTTTATTTGTTGGTTGGCTACACTATTGGAAGAGAGGGGCTCAAATACTCAGATTCATTTCAATCTGGTTGGGTGAACATCCATCTCTCTATCCTTTTCCCGTGTCTTGGTCTAGTGGTCATTCCTCGCCCTCGATCACAAACTCTCAATTGAATAAGAGAAGAAAGCGTAGAAAAGAAAGGTTTTGATTCGAGGTTCGCTAGATCTTTGCCTGAGTAAACAAATCAAAAAAATGCTCTCTCCTCTTCCTTTACTTCCTTCTCCAAGAAGCGAACCGTAAAAAGAGTCTTGTATAGGCTGGGTAAAAAAAGCCTCCAACCCGCCGCGCTTACTCACTAAGTTCAGTCTCAAGCTACTAGACGGCCAAATATACCTTCTTAATGCTTTTACCCCGTTTCTGTTTCTTAGGACATTCCAAAAATAAAGGAAATAGAAGTTACCTAGGGCAAAGCTTAGACTCTTCTGTGATGATTCCTCTTTTCCAATAGTAAAGAAAAAAGAACCTTAGATGGAATACCCTTCGAGTTAGCATTAGGAAAAGGCTTCAAAACCTACCAAGGCATACGATCTACTAGACTTCTTTTCTTTGGGTCCACTAAAATAGAGGAGATCCACTTTTCACTTCTATTCAAGGAAGACCTTTGAATTCCATAAGTATCCGTCTTGTATAAATAGTAGGAAAAGGAGAAGCTTATGAACTTGATTTCCCCTAGAGGAGAAGGTCAAGAAAAACCACTCTACTTCCACTCCTGCGGACTCCACTTACACTCGTGGGGAAGGGGCAGAAGACTCGGAGTACATTAGAATACTTTCTTGGGACTTTAGAAGACAGTACAGGCATATCATTCTATCCATCTATCCATACAGGGCAGGGCAGATTTCGCTTTCATCTATCTATAAATGCTATTTTTTTCTAGCTAAGCTATTTGTTTGTTGCGCTGAGCGATGCAGCTTCGTTCATCTTATAATAAAAAAGAGTTGCCTAGCATCCATTCGACCACGTTATGGTGCTTTTTCCTTTTTATATAAATAGGCTCCCAGTGCAAACTGAGATCTTGGAGCTCAGATGCGTTTTTCCGGCATTTTTCCTTACGGGTTTTTTTGATGGAACTGAGGCTGCCCCTCCAGAAAAAGTTGAACGATCCACAGCAGGTGACGAAAGTCTCTTATCTCTTTTCTTCCTAATCCGGCATGGTTACGGAAGGATCAAATGGTTGTGTCGTGGCTAAATACCACCCTTTCTGAAGAGATTCTTGCCAAGATCATTGATCTCCCTTCAGCGCATGCCATATGAACATATCTGAGGAATGACTTTTTTTGGAAGAAGTAGAGCAAGAACTAAAAGTCGAATTACTTATGTGCAAGAGAGGTACATCTTCCATAACCGACTACTTGAATCGTTTCAAAGCTATTTGTGAGTTGTTGGCTGCTATTCAGAAATCTCTTTTAGATGATGATAAAGTAATGTATATCTTGGACGGACTGGATATGGTCTTTGTCACTTCGGTGTCTATGAGGGTTCCCTTTCCCCCATTCAGTGAACTTCGGTCGCTCCTGCTGGCTGCCCGTTACAAGCCTATACCCGCCTCTTCCACTCCTCTGGCTACTGATTATGTCTTAGTCAGTCAGGTTCAGCAAACCACATCTGATAATCGAGGACGGGGCAGAACGGCGTCAGGGCTCCGGTGATATTCTCGTTCTCGGTGCGAAGCCCTCTGATTCTGTGATTTGTCAGGGGACATCTTTGCCACACACCTGAGCAATCCAATTTTCTCATCGGTTGAATCTCTCGTATCAGGACGATCCTCTTGCACATCAGGTTTCAGCCATGTCGCTGAACTCTCCAGCAGATCCAAAGTGCTATCTCGATACAGAGGCCACAAACCACATGACTGCCGATGCCGAGGCCTGAACCTTCTCCTCGTCTTATACAGGTAATGCCAGGGCAGGTTTTCACTTTCCACTGGTTCTTGAAATCTCTCTTTTCGGGCACTGGGCTTTAGTCACTAGGTCCACAACTGATAGTCCTATGATGTCCCAGTATTTTTGAAACTCTTGATACGAAAGAAATTGCTTTGTTTTTCTCTCCTTTCCTATCAGCGAGTTCCGAGCCACTTTCTTTTGTATGCTACATTAACCGGTTCCTGTTTGGCATAGGGTTCTTTATCTTTTTTCTTCCGCTACATTCCTATCACAGTTCTAGTTTAGTTTTAGTTAGATCGAATGGCCTTAAGTAGTTGCAACATTTGCTTTGGATGCAAAGCTCATGATGTTCATATCGAATCTCTCTCTATTCTTGCACATAAATGAACGTTCTCTTCTGAGTTGGAGGCAACTTTTCAAAAACCACTTTGTAGAGGGCGGGTATCACGCTCAATAGAATTCAAAAAGTTTGTAAAATCGAAAAATGGAATTTGTATTAGATGCTGCTTGAACATTGTAAGACATGGAGCGCGTTTTAGTTGCTTCCCATTGATGAATGGATTTCTTATCTCATGTCTGCTTTTCGTGCTTTCTTTCGTTTTTTTATTCAATTCGTGCTCAAGAATGCCTCTGTTCTCTACTAACAGCTTTTTGGGGGGGAAAAGGTAAGCTTTTCGAATTCGAATTTCTAATATAAACAAGGCAAAAAAGATTTACACACGAGGGGTTTTAGAACCGTGCATCCTCCTCAACAATTTTTAGGAGGCATCTCGGGATCTCATGACAAAAGTCAGTGTGCTCTCCTATACAGTTTTGCATTCCGGCTAGACAATCAGCTACTCTATTTGCCTGCCTATATACAAAAACAAAAGTAAGATTCAAAAATCTATGAGCAAGTGCTTTTATATCCAAAAAAACCAGATTGATCTCCACGGGCAAGACTTCACTCCTGTAATGCAATCCACTGCAAGCCTCGAGTCGGATTGAATAATTATTTGTTGCAGACCTAGCTCATGGGCCATCTCAAGTCCTTTCTTAATAGCCATTAACTCATGGAAAGGTACTGAGATGCCATGGTTAATTCGATTTCTCCTGTAGCACATTCCAAAAATTCTTTCTTAGTACATAACCAGAGACTCCAAGTCTATTTCTCAACGAGCCGTCACAGTTTACAGCAACAGTACCCAAAGGAGGAGGTTCCCACTTGTGATAGGTTACTGCTGGAATCTTTAATTCAGCTCGAATACGACCAACTAAATCATTTCCCCTGAAGTGAGCACAAAACCAATGTTTGGCCTGTCCCCAGTTAAGCACCCTCGGGAATTTCAGCCTGTTCTTCCCTAAGATATGCACCCAAATACGCTGACTATATTCACAATCAACAAATAAGTGGTGAATTGTTTCAACCTGCGCATCTTGGCATAGAACACAATGATCAAGATGGAGAACCCCGTGTCTGGCTAGATGATCCCCGGTGTTGATAGCATTTCTTAGAGCTAGCCAAAAAATGAAGGCATGTCTAGGAGTAGCTTCTTTGAACCAAATAAGCCGTGCCCAATGAACCTTGGGGAGTTTAGTCCTAATGGACTCCCAGGCAGTTTTTTTTTGGTGGAGAACTTTCCACAAGAGGTGGCAGCCCAAATAATTCGGTCATTCTGCCTGCTGAAGATTCTAGAAACAGAAGGAAGTTCAGCCCATATTTCTTGAAGTGCCGGGGAGTTAAAATCTGGGGGTCGCCAATTGTATCCATCCATTATGTCCAAAACTCGCATCATTTTCATGTTTGGAGGAATAGTTCAATCTGGTAGTAGATTCCATAAAACATCGCGATAAAGCCAAGGGTCAAGCCAGAGATGAGATGAGCCTTTATCAATAAGGTGCCTAATATTCCCAATGGACTTTCTCTTACTTTCACGAATGGATCGCAGAGCCCACGAACATGAGGAGGGGATTTTTGGCGTAATTCTGCTTCCTCAATGCTGAGAGTGTGATTTAATAAGTCAAGAAGATCCTTTTTTTCCATGCTCTGTAAACGCAAATCACTAGGATCTTTGTCAAGCTCTGTTTGCACCAAAGATAATCTGCCTCTGATTTCCTCAAGTTTAATGGCAGTGACCCCATAGGTTTGCTTGCTCCAAGTTTTGAGTCGTGCCTTTAGCCTTTTTTTTTGAGCTTCTGAATTAAAATGAACATAGGGTTCCCTTTAATTGCATTGCACAATTCCATTCTTTTCGAACTATATCCAAAAAGGTAGGGTGATCCACCCAGTGGTTATAAAACTTGAAGGGCTTCGGGGCCTTAGGCAATGGTTTGTCAAGGCTGATAATAATAGGAGAGTGGTCAGAGATGCCTTGTGCTTGGAAAGTCGCATTAGAGTTCTGAAAAGATTGGTACCACTCTTGATTCACAAGTACTCTATCAAGCTTACAACTGATCCGAGCATCCCCATCCTGTCGGTTAGTCCAAGAGTGGGTTATACCACTTCATTTTAGCTCAAAAAGACCTGCAAGCTCAACACAATCAGCAAAGTCTTGAAAGGCACTAGGGTGAACTAGTTTTTCACCTTTTTTCTCCTCTGTGTGTAAAAGCAGAATTTAAATCGCCAGCCACAACCCATGGTCGATCAATGTTATCATTTAGAGAGATGAGATCGTGCCATAGCTTTTTTCTTTGCCGCTCCTTGTTAAATGCATAAATGAAAGTAGCCAAGAAGATTGTTCCCTCATTCAGGACAGATGGAAGCGGGTTATGGATCTGTTCAAGTTGGTCGATCAATCCTTCCTTTCTTTCTCCTGCCTCCGGACACCTTAGAATAGATTTGATTGGAAGGAGGGTGAGGAACGAAGACAGTGGTTTGACTGCTGGGATCCCAATCGGCCTGCATCACCGGAAAATGGAACTATCAAATCACGGATGACTCGCTTTATCGGGATGGGAGGAATTGCAACATCGGCATTTCTTTCCTTCCCTAAATCGATTCACTAGTAGGTAGCGGTAGGAGAGATCCATTATGGTGGTATGGACCGTTCTCGAATTCCGGCCGGCCTGATCAGTATGGAGCCGAAGGCGAGGGTTTCCAGCAGACCCCCTTCTCTTGTTTTCCCTTTAAGTGACAAGGGGGGTGAGCCGCTCCAAGCCGAAAGCGATAGCGAATCCCGAACTTGCCTACGCTCATCCAAACCGGCCTCAAAAAGCGATCGGAAAGCGAAGCCCTTCCTTCCAATCCAAGCCGGCGAAGCCGCCTATTTCTTAGGGCAAAGGGCGCTCCATCCTCCTAACTCCTTCCACTTCTCCCAGGGACTACGGCTTGATCTTCGGGGAAGAAGTCCGTGGGACCCCTCCTTCTAGGGCGCCTAGATAGTGAAAGGTTATCCCTTTGCAACGCTGGAAGCTAAGCAAAGTCACGAAGCTGGCTGACTACGCTCGAGCAAAGCTCAGGCCCTGAGGTGGTGGCTAAACTCGCCGCAGAGTTCAGGAGCGAGCAAGACTATCTTGGTGAATGCAATAAGAACCGGCAGCTCGCTGCAGCAGAGTGCTTTGCCCATGCTGCTATCCGCCGCCGAAGCGCTCAAGGGATTCGTGCTTGAATGTCGAGATCAGGTTGTGACAGTGGAACAATCCATGCGGCAAATCTATTTGTGGTGGAAAAAAGTCAATAAATAAATCGAATATAAATCTAGAAAATGAAAATTGGCTCCGATACAAGAGATCGGCCCCGAAGCAAGGTATGGTGGGTGCCAGCCACTTTCACTTTTTAGGAGTAGGGGCTGAAAAGAGCTCTTTGTATAGGTTGGGTTTTCTGGGCTTTGATGCTTACCTTATTATTATTAAAAGGGGAAGGAGCTTTTCAACCCTTTAGTTTTGCTGGATTGTTGGTCCGCAGCCCCGCCCTATAGAATGAATAAGGAGAGGTTTATCGATGACCGAGCCACTCTTATACTACTCCTTACCTCACCCCCTTGTCACTTAAAGGGCGAAGTCGCCGAAGCGAGTCTAAAGGCCAAAGAGTCATCTTTGAAGGCACGAATTAGTCCTTACTCATAGTAGAGTGTAAGGCAGGTTTGGGTATAGCAGGACTTGAACCTGCGACCATTAGGTTAAAAGCCCAATGCTCTACCAACTGAGCTATACACCCCAAAAAAGATGTAGTAGGAAATAAGGATTGGTGCGGAAAAGAGGGTGGCCCCCCTTCTTCTCATCATATTAAAGGAGCGCGGCTCTGTATGAGGCTCGTACTGCAGAGCAAGCGAAGAAAACGTAAGGGCGCGCGTTAGCACTCCTGCAAGAAAACGGCCTAGCTAACGCGCCCCTTTTTGAAAACTCAAGGAAAGCCTTGATATGAGAAAGATGCGCTCAAGCTTACTAAGCAAACGTAGGCTTGGGCTCGAAAGCCGGCCTTACTCAACAAGCCCCTTTCCTTTATTAGGTTGGGTGCTTGTTTCCACTCATTGAAGATTCTATCTACAAAAGAAAAAAGAAGGTCAACGGAGGATACTAAAATGGCTCTCACTGACACCATTTACGAGAAGGTGAGGTCGTCTTTCTTTCCAGCCGCCATACGGTTCACCTTAAAGCCTTAAAGACGGAGAAGGGGAGGAGCAGTTATCTATGTAATTACGGTCTTTGTTGGCCGTTGTTCCGGTCGAGCACTCTCTTTTCTTTGTCTAATTCCGTCTTACCAAACAAGACTGACTTCTGACCAACCCGCGAAGGCTTGTGAGGCTGAACCAGGTACGAAGAATGAATCTATATCTGTGTACGGAAGTTGCTGGCCGGCGGCCCTGTTCGAGCGCAATGCTTGGTTCCGATTCGACAAAGGTAGAATGCCTGGGCGAAGGTCCAGTACAGTAGGTAGCAGGCGTGTTCGTTTTGGCTCCCGAGCGAGAACGATAAATAGGCGATGCACCATCCTTGCTGCTACGTACGTTTTCCTTGACTTGACAGATTCATCCAATTGAACCCACCCTTAAGGAGGCTTTTCCATAATTGGGTGCTCTGCTTTAGTGTGATTGACAAAGGCTAGGCTAGGTTTGGTAATACCCAAAACAAATGAAAAGAGATCGGAGTCGATAGTTGGCAGTTGGCAAGGAACTTGATCCCCCCCAAAAAAAGGGGGGGAAGCTGCGGTCGAACTCGAATTCTGGAAAAAAGTCGGGGCCCTTTTTTTTTACCAAGTCTACCGGATAGAAGATGATAGAGGGCCAACTATCGTTGTCTTGCACAAGACGGTGCCCTTTCACTTCGAGTTCCTTCCTTCGTAGCCAAATCTGATGATACGCTTTGGCGATGTTACCTACCAAATAAAAGGCCTGCTAGGTGATCGAAATCGCTCAGGTCAGTGAGGACTCATTCACTCACCTACTCCTTATCTATTTAATAGTCTCTTCTATCTACTGAATTCAAAAGGCGACCCGCCGCGCCAGGCTGTAAGATAGAGCTGTTGTACTACTTGACTGGTAAGAAAGAGCTTCCGTAAGAACTGGAAGACTCTTGTATGTACGGTAACCCTCTCTTCCGCTACTGGTGGACTGTTGCGCAGAAAGGCCGACAGAAGCAACGTTTCTTAGCGCGCTTTTCAAGCGCTTAGCTTCTGCTAGCGGCGGGGCGGCAAGGCCATGTTGTTCAGTTGAAAGCCTAAGCCAAGAAGGTACGAACGAAGTGACGGGCCCCTTTAGAAGATAGGGGGCGGCTTTCTTGTGGTAGTAATTGCGAGCATCTCTCCTCTTCTCTTAGCGTGCACAGTTTGCTTACATGCCGCCTTAGGCACATCTCTCTTTCTTAGTTTCACGCTGGCCTAATGATAATGAATGAAAGTCAGTCTTTTAGTAAGCGTATATAAGCAGCTGTTTAGTGTATAAGCAATTCTTTAGTGGTCGCACCGAAAGGTACGTACGGTGGAGGTTGGTTCCACAGCATGCTCCTCGCTGCCCTATGGAGTAATAAGGAAGGGGGGGGGCAAGACTCTCTTTCTCAAAGGCTCTGTTCATGCTAGCCCCCAAAGAGTAACTCGTTTTCCACTATCTCTCATCTGGCGTCTCAGTGCAGTCCTACAGCTCATAGCCACAACAAAAAGATTGTAGGTAGGCCCTCATATTCGAAGCGCTTCCAGAAGGCATTGCTTTCTTCACCAATCATAACACCCGGAAAGATGGGCTTCTGCAGATCTAATTCATTACATACCTTGGCAAAGAAACCACGGCGGATCTGTGATTATCTCATGGGGGAGGTGTCAAGCTTGATTGGTCTCCCTTTCTCTTTTGTTATAATGGAAACAATTGCAAAGATTGAATCTTGCTCCCACTATTCAAAAGGAAGACCGAGAAGACGAATGAATCCAAACCAGGGCCCTGGAAAGCACAACCCTCTCTAGAGATCAATTTTGTCTCCATTGCACTTTATTTTACAAAGAAAAAAAAAGCAAATGCTGCTCTATTCTCAAGGGCCCCCATCCGGATCTGCTTTCTATTTCGGTAGTCTGGTATGTGTAAGTTATACCAGCCTTACAACTAGATTTAAGGAGTTCCATTAAGATAAAGTCATCATTCATCTTCCATAGCTGACGTAGGCGTTCAGCCAAAGCATCAACCGTTCGGTTGCTGAAAGTATAGAGATAAGCTTTCCCCATAAGCTTACCTTCCCAAGCCTTCCTTTTATGGTTCAATACCTTATCTGGGACAAGCACCCGATGAAACTGACTGAATCTCGTATCACTGCCAACCATTTTGTGGTAAAGTCCAAACCCATTTCCCGAATGAGGCCTCTTTCTTCATTTGCATGAAATATATCCAACCAAGAGAGTCGTGCAACCTCCTTATTATCTTGACCTGCAGGTTCTCCTGCAACATCTTTTAACTGTTCTAGCGCAGAGCTCCTTTCATCTCCTATATCTTCTTCTTAGAGCCCAAGTTTCGACACAAATTCTCGGCCTAACCCAGTTGGATCCGTGGATGTCTCTGCTACTTGCTGACAGTCACTCTTCATCTTCTCCTCTTTTATCTGAGCTTGATTCTGTTGATTACAAAATCAATCCTGAAACTGGTCATAAACATACCATCCAATAATCACTCTAAAAAGAAGTTCCACCAATCCCTTAGCTAAACAGAAGCAACTAAATAATGCTCACCTGACTACGACTACCTGTCGATGTGTCAAGCTGATACAGTTCCTCCCAACACTTTATTTTGAATTCTCTGACGGAGTCCCGCTTAGTTTCTGATTTTGATCAGTTTATTTCTTTTATAATTCTAAAGTTTTCAAGAGCATTTTCATGACATAGTCCAAATTCGTTTAGTATTTAGTAAGGGTGAGAAAGGGTTTTTCATATATATGTAATAGACAGGCTTGTTTTCTTTAAAAAGTCAATTAACGATTTGGTTTCATTAGCTGACTTCAAAGAAAGGGACGATCACCCACCCAAGTGATCACCCTTCTATTCCTTCTTCTTTTTTTTTTTTTCATTAAGATGAAAATAGGTTTTGAATCTTTAGCACAATTCATATATTCGAAAGAAATTCAGAATTGAATAGATGTATCTAGGGAGAATTCGCTTTGAAGCGACTATTCCCTAGATACACACGTCGTGTTATTTCACAATTGAATCAAATTTGAAAAGACCTAAAGTTAGGGATTTATCAATAGGTAATGTTGCACCAATACCCAACCAAAGAGCGACTGCGGTACCAATCAAAAAGACGGTTGTCGCTACTGGACGACGAAATGGATTTTGGAATTTATTAACATTCTCTAAAAAGGGTACTGTTAATAATCCCGCAGGTACTGAAACCATTAAAAGAACACCCAATAATTTATTGGGCACTGTACGAAGTATTTGAAATACGGGAAAGAAATACCATTCCGGTAATATTTCCAAAGGGGTTGCAAACGGATCCGCCGGTTCACCAATCATTGATGGTTCTAGAACCGCTAAGCCTACGTTACATGCAATAGTACCTAGAATTAGTACTGGAAAAATATATAAAAGATCATTGGGCCATGCGGGTTCTCCGTAATAATTATGACCCATACCTTTAGCCAATTTAGCTCTTAATACAGGATCATTCAAATCAGGTTTTTTTGTTATTGGGATAGGTGAATTCTTATAGATCCATCCCCCGAAGGAACCGGACATGATAATTTTTTATCATCCGGCTCGAGCAAGAGCAGCTAGCTGATAGAGATACCTTCCCAAGATCTCTTCGGTACGGGTATGGATACACTCCTCTTGCCACCTTTTTATTCCTTCCGAAAAGCGAGTGTGAAATGCCTTGTGTAATTTCTTTGTGGCTATACACTTAACACTAAGCAACTCACGCCAAAAAAGGTCTCGATCAAGGCACCGGCCTTCTCGTGCCACAGCTCTAATCCGAATGGCGTGTTCTTCCACTATTCACGCAATTTCCAGTTCGAGCAAGAGCGGTTTTTAGATAAAATAAAGAAACTAGAAAACAGATCTGTCGTTAAGTCCGGCTTGCAGAACCGTCTTTCGGATAACTGTTAGTGTTAGTCGGTTAGCTCCTTTTTTCAGTTGCTGTAGTTGGTAGTAGCGATAAACACTCCTATATTTTTTAAAGAAAGACTTAATGAAGTGAGCTTGGTACCGCGGAAAGCCTGTTCAAGGGGGTGGAGGAGAGAAGGGACTCCCCCAAGAGAGGCCCGAGCACAACGTCTTCATGAGTTAAGTGTTCCCACCTTGGGAGCTAGGTAAGATAGTAAGGCCTGCTTTGTTGAATATCCTTTACTGCCTTCCTTTATCAGACAACTATTCGAGTTCCACTTTTTCGACCGGGCAGAGCTGCAAAAGTGGCTTCACCCTCGCCCTTACGTGCTAGTTTCATCTTACTCTTCTTACTTATGTTAGGATTCAGATGATTCACTACCTTTCGTACCACTTCTGTAACTCCCTTTTGTACCAGATGAAACCTTATCTTAGTTGAGTTAGGTGTTAGAGGAGTTAAGACTTGAACTCCTTCTCTAAAGCAGCTCTTGCCTCTTTCTTCTTTCTTTCAGACAGTCGTACAGTCTTTCCTTGCTTTCAGAAGAGTTACTTGACTTAGAGGAGTTCCCCGCGTACTGAGTTAGCAGAGTAGCGAGGAGTTCTAGTCGTACTTAGAAGAGTTGCTTCTGTTAGCTAATGCTCGTACCATATTCTTACTTTAGGTGTTATAGGTCTTATTCTTCCCTGACACCTTGATTTGAAACCTTGTCTTTCTTCTCCTCGCAAGAATGAATCTGTTGGTCAAGCGATACCATTAGGGCTTTGGGAAAAGGAGATTCTCTTTAGTATAATATGCCTTCTTAGTCTAATATGCCATACTTTTATTAGCATACTTACCCGTCAAGCTTTATCTTTCGTTTGAGAGATGCCTAAACCTTTCATAGATCGATGTTTTCTTCTCTGACCGAGGGGGATTCCTCCATCTGCTGTCAGACCATTAGGGTTAGGTGGGTTGGAAAACGATATGAAGATGATGAACTTATAGTGGATGTTGCTTTGTATGACTTATAGTAGAATTCCCCTTTCTTGAGTAGGATGAATTAGACTTGACTTAGATTTAGGATATCTAATCTAGGAGTTGAATAGAAGAGTTATAATAGTTAAGAGGTTCAGGTTCGAGTTCCTCAATAGAGAAGACAGATGGCACACTCTTTCTAGGATTCTTTTCATTCCGTCCTATAGACTAGAGTAGTAACGGCACACTGAACACCGAGGAAATCTCTACTTAGAAGAGTTAATTGACTTACAAGAAGAACAGGTATCGGAGTTAGCTGAATTCCTGCGTACTGAGTTCGAGGAGTTAGCAGTCGTAGCTGCGTCAGTGGCTGTCAAGAGGAGGACGAGTGATTAAGAGTTGTTTTGACTTTAATCACTTCTGCCTAAATCCGAACCTGCCTGACTTTCCTTCACCTTCAAGCTTTCGTTCAACAGTCAGGGATTCCCTCACCTCTTGATCCTCGACCTCTGGGAACTGAACTCCCTTAAAAAAAAGACGAAGAAAATTAGCTGCTTCCGGAGAAGTAGAGGGATATAGGGTTCATTTATTCAAGGACTACTTCCCTATTTGAGATCTTTTGAAAGTCCTGTTCTTAAGGTAATAATTTTATTATTCCTCAAAAAGAAAGGCTCTTTCTTAAGTTCTAGGGGCGGGATGCTAATAATCTACGTCCAACTCTTTCTTCATACCGCCAATCCTGTCTCAAGAAGGGAGTTAGAGAGAAGGAGAAGTTAGTTCCCCTTCGCTTGAGCTAATTCCCGATTTCCAGTGGAGGCTGCAAAGGTTAAGATACTAAGGTGCTTTGGCACTCCTGGTCAGATTTTTTTCGTTCGCTCTAATTTCGGCTATCTTCCCCGCTAGTTGAACCTTCTTCGGTCTCTTTCAGCGGCGGGGAGCTTTCTCTCTTAAAGAGGGTCTTCGTTGCGCTTTCCTCTGACAGTTATACCCCTTACGAGGGCAGGGCGCCCTAGCTAGATTCAAGTTCTCCTCCCGGGAAATGCATTCTTTTTTCATGAATACCCGGTAGCTGTAGCAAAGGAAGAAAGCGTAGAGGCTCTGCCTGATCTGATCCCCGGAGATGGAACAACTTCTGACCCTGGCCCCGGCTTAACCACACGAAGATTTTTTCAGTCTAATTGGAAGACTGCTATTGAATCAGCGCTTTCAAAGGGGTCTTTTCGCGACTCCACTGCTATTGATAAGGGCTGCTAGCCTCTTGTTAGCTGCTTCTCCCGTCCAGGATTCAGCATTCTTGGATTAGGCTTTACCGGGCTTCTCTCTTTAAGCTTTAAGGCAGGGCTAAGGCATTGGTTGACTTTCTTTCTATTCTAAGAGTTGGGAGCGAAGGAACTGACGGTCTTCCCGGTTCTGCTTTCCCTTTTGCTTCCCCAGTTTCCTTTCTTTTGTTAGGAATCGATCCAGTTGCTTCTCCGGTCTTGGTGGGTTAGGTTAGTACGGGGAATTCGATTCTGTTTCAGAAAGAACTCTGAGTAAACAAGGCAAAAGCCTATCTTTTCTCAAGCTTGATTCGAAATAGCTATCAGTTCAAGCAGGAGAGTCCGTCTTTCTTTGTTAAATGGCCGAATTAGTCACACCCATAGAAAGGATCAATCCCACATTCGGCTCAAGAGAAGCAAAGGAAAGATCAGAGTCGGCATTAGCCCCGTTGTTGGAGGAAGAAGCCCTTCTATTGAATCAATTGGAGGAAGGACTACTAGTAGGTAGTGGTGAGGTAGCTCTTATTAGTTCGAATCGGTGCTGGTAGCTGTAAACTCTTCTTTCTCGATGGGAATCATAGCCCTATCGTAGCCAAGTCAATGGACTTGCCTTTCTTGCTTGAATCAACTTCCTAAACCTCTTCCTGCTCATTGACTATTGGAAGAACTTTCAAATGGGACAGGTGATGAGGGAAGACCTTCTATCTTAGACAAGAAAATGTACAGAATACAGATAAGGAAAGCAGTCTACTCATGCCCAGGCACAGCAGAATAAAAGGCCTAACTCTACTCTCAAAGTAGTGAAGTTCCCCAAGGGTTCGGTATCATAATAGAGTAGTATGCCGGAACTCTTTCTCTTAAGGTGCGGAGCGAACTGTCGGACTAGGAGCTGCGATTTCTTTTGTTGAAGAAGAAGTTCTTCCTCTAAATAGATGGCGAGAATCTGTTCTTGGTGGTAGGGCATGGTTAAGCTTTTAGTAGGCATAGAGTAGAAGAAACTGATCGATCGAGATAACATTTCCACCAGATGCCAGAAAGAGGAAGACAGAAGCAAGAGTCCCCCAGGGCGAAATGTGAGTTCATCGCCGGATTCGGAGTAGTTCAAATCAAAGAGTTCCAGATATGCGGATTAAGCGAGTTCAGCCGTGGGCAAAAAAAATGAAATGCTCGTACACAAGCCAAGGGATGAACTTTATTCTGGTGTCATAGAATAAGGGGTCTCCTCAATAAATGAGATTCCCACAGAGCGGTAACTAAAACAAGGAAGAGCTATTAGCTTGTCGGCGTAACGAAAGAACTATCGGATGGTAGGCCTTAACTAACTGCTTCCATACTCGCGAGAAGGATTTGCTCCTTGGCCTTCTGTTTATTGATCTTTTCCTGCTTGCGAATCCCTTTCTTCCTTTAATGAAATAGATCGGTCTTCCCGCTTAATCAGTACAAGATTCCCGTCCTCGCTTCTTCCGTGGGTGGGTATAGCGCTTTCCTTCCTCTAGTTCGAGAGTTGCAGGAACAAGAAAGGGGCTTCCATTAGCATTAGTAGTTTTAGTTGGCACTCATCCCGCTCTTCCTTCCTTGAGCATCGATGCAGCAAGGAGTTCATCGATTGAAGTATTTCAGTATGAGTGAAGTTCCTGTTCTGTTTCGTATCAAGTAGGGATCCTCTGTTTAGCTCATCGATCGCTTTAATCGGTCGATCGGTCATCCGTGAACTATCGCATCTGTTTAGCTCATCCCTTGCTTGGTTCTTCCGTGAGGGGAGGGTATAGTATAAAATTGGGTTCTTCTTGATCGAAGCTCTATGTCTCATTCAGTCCTTCGCAAGCTGGGGAGTCCATAGGCGCGAATACTCGGATTGGGCTTGGAAATCCCCGCTGAGCGGTCTGTCTATTGATGCATCGCTTGTCCGAAAGCTCTGTTATCTCTATCTTCTGAATAATTGACTTCTGGGTACTCTTCTCCAACCAATAGCTCGCTGGCCACTATCACTTCATTCGTTCGTTTCGTACACTCACTCCACTTGCTTTAGTGCTCGCTCCGGTACACTCTTGGGTTGGATATACAGATTGAAAACAAGGATTTCAGACAGCATGAAAGATTCCCTTGAGAAGACCATGCTACCATAGAGAAGAGAAAGCCCACCTCGGAATTTGACCATGAGTTCACAGCTTAGGATCAGAAGGAACCCATCCCGTCTTTCATTAAAGCAATGGTCTACGACTCCGCTGCTATTTATAAGGGCTGCTAGCCTCCCCAAAAGGCTCGATAAGGCCTATCTTTGCCAAGGACCAATCTAATAATTTTTTTTCTTCACTGAACAGGGACCTAACATGCAACGTACGGGGCACGTAAAATCGAGTTGCAATCTCCATGCATCCATGCAAAACCTGTCACCCATCACTGATACCATACGTTTAAACCATACTCCAATCACTGCCAGCTCATCGTTGATGGCTCACGTAACACCAAGTCGAAACCTTACTGCATACATGCAACCTCCTTTGCATGATTCATCTATTACTGCTTCTTTGCGATTACGCCAGTCACACACTAATGGACCCCCCGCGGCCCTTCAAGCTGGGTTGCTTCTGATAGGAGCAATAGACCAACTGAACCATCAAAACCGCCAGACCCACAGGATCGTCCATCGGGTAAGGCAGATCTCGTGAGTATGCATGAAGATGCCTCTTTGCACCTGGTATTTCCTGGATTCCATACCAGTGGAAATCCTGGATGAAGTCCAAGATGAGTACGCGAATAAGGAGGGTCCTAGTGACCTGGAGGGAAGTGCTCGCTGCTAAAGCAGCTCGTTCTTGGTGAGAGTTTTGCGGTAAAAAAAGGAAGTATGTAAAGGAGTCAATCAATAGGGAGAAAGCTCATATGGCATAGATTAGTGCATGGAAGAAAGAGAGACTTGAAAACAGAACAGCAGACGATTCGCCGACATTGAATCCTCTATTCTTTCTTTCCGGACCAGTGAGAACGACTCTTGGGTGCATATAGATTAAGCTTATTTTCATTTTCACTGCTGCTTTTCTTTTTTCTTTTCTTTATCGGCTTATTGAGTGGATGTATTTGTATCCCATACAATCAAGACAAAGTTAAAGTTAAGATATCCAATCAACATATCTTGAAGCACTGAAGCTCGTGAAGCAAAACAACCGAAAGAGAAAGGCACTCCTCATATTAACTTAACTGGCCATTTTGATAAAGGAGCCAAGGTTGGACAATTTTCCAGAACCTACATTACATGTGGCTTGAAGAAAACGATCTATTCGAGAAAGCCAGTTGAAGGCTTTTTCGTGGTGGTCTCCTAACTTCTCAGAAGAATTAGGTAAACGAATCCACTCTTGATCTGTCTATGGATGACAATTCCTTCACCTTCTTGTCTTTGGCTAAGCAAACCTAGAGAAAAGGTCTCTCCCTAAGAAGAAAGGTTTAGCCATCAAAGCGTTTTACGATAGGAAGCAAGCCGATAGATTTGAATTCCTCTTTCTTCTTTTGATATGATCAGCCTCTATACTGTGAAGCTCCAGAACCAGTCGACCTTGTCCTTGAGTCCCCTCAAACTATATGGTAAAACTAGTCATAGTAACCTTTGACCCAGAACTGACTAAGGATACTCTTTCAGGATCCATAGAGGAAAGGTCTATGGATCTCCCTCCGGGTCCCCCCTTATCACGTAGAATGGTACTCCAGGCGCTTCCAAGAAGGGCCCTCCACCTATTGTCTCCCGGAAGACAGAATTCCTTCATTCTGACTTTACTTTCATTCTTTCTGTTTCGAACTCCGACAGCCTACTAACCAGGGCTCTCCTTGTCCCTATCAGAGGATTTCACCGCTTCGCTTCTACGACAAGCTTGCTATGATTCTAGGGAATGGAACACACAGTCAATCGGCAGCCAAAAGGTTCTGGTTCACTCTCTATATCAATAGATATGGCTTCATTAACAGTACAGAAGTAGCTCTATTTACTTGCCCCGGCCGGTCTTTTGGTAAGGGATTTGGTGCAGCTTAGCATGCAGAGTCATAAAAACAAAAGAACTAGGCTCACTCGCTTTCCTGTCTCAACCCGAAAGGCTCAAATCATTTCACTTTCCTTACACTGCCCCTTTCCCTTTCGCCCAAGGAATCCTGTGATTCGGCTCTCTAGAAAGAAGTAAGGGCTAATTCTCATCCCGGTGCCAAGTTGCACATTCAAAACGGAGTTCAGTTTCCCTAGCCTGAAGGGGGAACTTAACTAGCTCCAAAGCCTACCATTGGTTTTGCGAAAGTTCCCTTCGGGAATGATTCAATGCTTTCGCTTTCCTCTCGAAAGCACTAATTCCTAGCGTTCATTCCCTTGGGCTAGCTATTCATGTTAAGGGCAGTAGGTGAAACCATGACGAATCTATTATTCTATAAATAAGAATAATATGAGCAGGAAAGTGGAAGTTTATATTGCTGAAGTTCAGGCCTATCTTTAAACTCTCATACACAGGGAAAGAAGGACACTACGGTTGAAAGATCACTGGAATGAATGGTTGAGGCAGAGGGTGAGGTTAAGGAAAGCTCGGCTAAGTTTTCCCGTGATCCGATCGGGTCGAAGCGGATCTGATGGTTCTAGGAAAATCATTGAATAAGGTATTCACTTCGTTCAGTCGGTATATTCGTATACCCCTTGCCTGAGCAATGAACGTAGTTCACGATGGGTGGTTTGGGATTGGGGCCCCTATCATTAGTCGTCTATAGGGATCTGGGATTCGGTATTGAATCAATCCTTAACTTCGTTCGGTCACTTCGGAAGTCATATAAAATATCTAATTCGATTTTTCTTTTTCGAGCTCCTTGACTTTGTTCACATTCAGTAGCAGCTTGCTGGTGTCCCTTCAGGTCAGGAACTCCTGCACCGTTCTGCGCCTTTTTTGAATGAAGCGCCTAGCTTTGACGCTTTCTTCTTATCCACGCGAGATTGTTACCCGGGTGAGAGCTCCGCGTCCGTCTTGGACTGAGGTATGTACCTAAGTCACTACGAACGCCCCCGATCAGTGCAATGGGATGTGTCTATTTATCTATCTCTTGACTCGAAATGGGAGCAGGAGAAAAAGCCAGATGGACCACCATTGATAAGAATCGACATATTCGCCGTGGCAAGGAAGGAGGATAATCCAACCATTTTTGCTCAAAAAAGTGAGCGAGAACTTATGATAAAAAGTGCCATTTATTGGTGTCATACGCCTTCCGAATGTCCAATTTCAACCCAATGAATGTTACCACCTCTAGCTTTCAGCTGCAACGAATTAACAAGTTCCGATGCCAATCTCGCACTTGACACGCAAAGCAATAAACAGCAGTCTATCTTCACAGAGAAAGAGAAGGATCTTCGGCAAGGGGTTCCCGGCTTCGCGAGACCTTTTCGATCTGCTCTAGGCTAAGCTCAATGGGGCCTTGCTTTGTTGATGCCAATCTCTTAGTCTGATTCAGATAAACTGTGAACCAAGACATGAAAAAGAACGAACTCAAAGCTAATTGCGAGCATACTCGATGTCGATGTGAGGCAGCTATGCGTGTGCTGTGCTATAGAGGAAAGAAAGCCAAGCCGATATAAATAAAGGGATGGCATAATATTGATTGGCAGGTCTACTAGAGATGGCTTTTCTTGGAAGTTTGAAAGAGTCCCCTTGGAAAGAAAGAGATTGACAGGCACCATATCAATCACGAATAACGGCTAGAAGGGATGTGACGTCGGGCATACCCAAGCGGATCCTCTTTAGGAGAGCGAGAGGGATGAAATAAAAGAGGATGGAAGGGGGTTGGCGGACAGAGTCAAAGGGGACCGACCTATCATAAACGACGGCATTTGACCAGGTAAACATAATGGCTAACGGTGGGATAAGAGTCGTTCTCAGGCTTGTTTCCGAGTAACATAAAGGCGCCTCAGGTATAACAGGGCAGTCAAGGTGTGCAGGTGGGCACAGAGGTTTTGTAGTCGTTACCGGTAGGAGTGAGTTACACTTCTCTAAGGTGGGTGGGCAACGAGTAACGAAATCAGATCCCCTGTCAAGTAGGTTTCATAATCGCTAACGTATAGTGTTGTTATTCGCTCAGTGAAGTAGAAAGCAACGGGATAATGGTTCGCATTGAATTCATTTAGTAGGTCGCCCTCTTGTTCAAGCCAGAAGGTCAGGTACAGAAGCTTATGTTCAGTGTTAAGAAAGGTGGGCGGTGGATGTGTGGGTAGTTAGTTCGAACTTTCCGCCTGCCAACAATAAGTCAAAAAGATGTCCACCTCCTCCGCACGTATAAGAGAAAGGCGCTGGTACACAGTTGTTGTTCTAACGACTACAAGTATAGTCCAGCATTATAGGGAGGGGCGCGAAAGCACAAAAAGGAAGTGAAGTAGATTAGTGTTCCTTTGCCTGAGACTATATGTCTTGTTATGTTGGAGCCAAATCCGCATGGGGATGGGAGTCAAATCAATGTTAGGGGAAGGTAAAGTCAGTAGTAGATCGGGCCCTGGATGCAATTATCCTCGCGGTTCCCTGTAAATGTTCTACACTCTACTTGGCTCGCGACAAGACTTTGACGGGATGATGAAAGAAATGAAATCAAACCCGTGAAGAGCGGTCACCAAAGCGGAGAACACCCTTTATCAACCTGCGCGCTTAAGAAAAGGAAGCGCTTTATTAACATAAAGAAAGGTCTCCAAAGACGAGAAGATTGAGTTACAGCATCCGTGCGGTCGTGGGGTGCCCATGATAGGCAGGGCAAAACTTGACTCAACCTTCGAAGGGCTCGTACCTTCATGCCCTATCTGTGTCGACATCGACGCCGCGTCAAAGGGGAACTGGGGACCCCGATCAGTCTACGATCTAGCAGGGAACTATAGGAGCCGCACTCCTACCGGCAGAACAGCGATCTTCCTCCTTGATCTGCCTTTGAGCGCCCCCCTCTCTGAGTGGTAATACACTCGGAATAAATCAGGTGAGGCGAGTTGGAGCCCTAGTGGGGCTTCTCTTCATTCCCCAATGTAGGATGCTGTAGAACACCATAACAAACCTTTCTTCACAACGAGACTTTCCATAAAGTCTGATTTTATATTGTTGAAAGGCTTGGGCTGCGCTCGTGGCGGCGCGCCTTAGAAAGCGCGCAGTGCATAGTTGGCCTTTGAAGGTCCAACTATTACGCATCTCTGGTTGCCTCACCAAGGAGTACTACATGGGGATATACCTTGTGACTAAGTGGATAAGGATGATGTCACGGAAAGCTGGGTGGTTATCCACAGCGCTCTATTTGAAATGCTGTGCGGTGGCCCTCATGCGAGTACGGGAGGTCAGTTTGATAAAGACTGACCTCACTCCGGAATCCGATAGCCCTAACCAGAGGAGGCTTGCCTAGGTCTTTTAGGGGCATGTTGAAAGACTTTATTATATCCATCTAGTCCTTGCTTGGCTTTCCTAAATAGTGTCAGTCAAAAGTCAGTGCTTTGAATCGAACGTACGCTCGTTGAATAGAGGAAAACCGCAGGGTTCGAAGATTGCTCTCGTCCACGCCGGACTGCTCTAAGGCCTAATCAGGGATCAAGTCCATTCTCTCTGTACCGATAATAGCGTAAGCTTTTAGCTGGGAATTAGGCAGAAGTTCGGTTAGCTGGACCGAAATCACTTAACTAGAGGGGCATTGTTTTTTTGTTTGCCCCTTGACTCTTTCTATTGAAAGACTCGAGAGTCGTTGGGTTCAGTCAGGGGAAAGCTTTCATAATCACTCTTAGTCTTAGCGGCAGAACTTCCCTCGTTGGTTCAACAAAAAGAGTACTTTTTATTCGTAAATAAGGAGTAGTTCTTCGTGTCGTGGTGGAAGCCATTCAATCGTCATCTGATAGAGGCTCTGTGAATCTGTGCCTTTGAACAGGATAAGGGGAAAGAGAAAAGAGCTTTGCCAAAAGGCTACGTACGCGAGAGGCGCGAGCGAATGAATTCGATTCAATCCAAAGGGTAGGGATCTATAGGTAGAGAAGATATTCCGGGAAAATGAAACTACGTCCATGGAAGAGAAGAAAATGACAGAAATGACCCAGGAAGGGTAGGTGGGTGGGGAAGGAAAAGCAATCATCTCGTAGGGAATTTTCTAACAATCACCAACGGGCTTCCTTTATATCAAGCCAACAGGTCCCATTTCTGACTAGCTCGCATATCCTGGTTCTCAAAATCCCCCGTCCGCGGACTCATTCGAGGCGGAGTCACTCGCTGAATAAACAGAGAATTGTTGTCAACGTCCGCACCTAAATCTGTTGATCCAGAAAGACCAAGGATAGAAGCTACTGCTCCCTTTGAACATCAGTATGAAAATTACACAATGGATGAGTTCTTCCATAGAGTAGGCCTCTAGCCAGATTCATAACATAATCAGGCTGACGACGTACTGTCTTTTTCAGAAGCCGAGCCCCAAGCGGAGGCCGGGTCTGAAGGCAAGTCTGAATACGAATAAACCACTGAAGCATATGCCGACACAACAGACGTCGAGCCGATGGATCCAGCTTCTGGCGAACGAACCAAAGGATCTAGTTCCTGCCGAGCCAGTGGTCCTTGTTTTTCTTGAGGCAACAGATCCCATTTCTCCTGGACCAACCACTTTAGGTTTTGGGCATACTAAGTATGAGTACGAGGTCGAATCTGATGAAGAAGCTGGTCCCGAGACCACGCAAACGCGGTTTTTGCATAAATAGGTGTTTCTCCGAGGGATACTTCCAAAAGATCTTGGTTAATCTCGTCCGGCGGAGGACGACCTTTGCTTGACACTCCCCACGGGGGGAGGCTCTGTTCTCCAACAGACCAGGGAGTGAGTATAGGGCATCAATCAATAATAGGATCAAGTGGCATATGGAACTCCAAACCTAAGGTCTAAAGCTGGCCAAGGCCTGAAGCCGGCTCTGAAACCATGGGGAGGCAGCAGGCGTGGGGTAGGTCAGTGAAGCAAGTGGACCTCTGGCCTCTACTAGCCCACATTGGTTGCGGGGGGTATCTGTGATAAGGCCGGGCAGGTTTGACTGACCTCCCATGTCCATAAGGGAGCCTCCCAAGGAAGCTCCTTGGAATGAAAAATGATAAGCAGGCAACGCTTTCCGGGTCGGGCCCTTTGAAGCTGAAAGCCAGATCAGCTTAGAACAGCAGCAAGGGAGTACTTAGTTTTCTTTTGAATTGGAACCAGGAATGAATCTTTTTCAGAGGCAGGCAGAAAGAAGAGGTTGTTAACTAAGAAAAGACATAAAGAAAGAAGTATAGAGCTAGCTAGCTCGAAAGCTAAGCAAAGCAATTGCGCAAGGCAGGGTTTCGTTTCGCTGGCTACAAGGGAAAGGTTCGCTGCAAGCCTTGGTGTCCTATGGGGAAGATGGTCTAGCTAACCAAAAGAGACTCTTTCTCCTTTCTCCTCCTCTCCACCTTTTCCTTCCCCACCCCCTTACTCTAAGGCCTCCTCTAGTGGATCATCTTCTTGTCCATAGCGAGTACTTGATATACGATGATACTGAACTTCACTCCCTTTTCACCGCACATGCTCTATAAAAAGTAGCCTTCTACTTCAGTTAGTTGTCCCACTCTCTAACATGCTGCTTGCGGAAAAAATATGGTTTGCAACGGATCTGCATTCGTGGGAGTGACCTGCTCCAAGGCCATTTAGTGAAGCAGACCTTCGCTGACGGGGATACCGTAAACCCACCCTTTCGGATGAGGAAAGAAGCCAGCCCAATCCTCACAAAGAAAGACCGTTCAGAGCCGCTTTCACGCTCAACGTTAGGAGAGAAAGATAGTTTAGATGAGAGGGGAGCAACGCAGGAAAACAAGTTAGCCAAGGGTACAGAATCGGGGAGTAAGAAGAACTCTGAAGGGTTGACCTGTGACTAACTTCGCTTCGGTTAAAAGGCATCGGGCTAAGGTCTCACGATGAGCCACTCGCTTAGAGTTCGGTGCGAGGATCAAAAGCCCTCCTTTCATGGAAGGAAATGGGCTTCTTTTTTTTCCACTTTCCATTCTTCTTTTCGTGAGCATTATTAACCTTCCCCACCGCCCTCATCTGTTGATTCTATTCTAGATATACCCAACCTCCTTTCCTGGATTTGAAAAAGAAAGAAGACCTACGCACCACAAGTGCTACAAGTTCGGACTCTTCAGCTGTGTGCGCTTAGCTTCTTTGTCTTGTTGTGCGCGAAAAAGCGCTACAGCCGGGAAGAAGACCGCTTCCTAAATTAAGACCACTGATGAGCAGATGTCATGCTCTCAGGACTCTTTCATCTGGCAATAGACACCATAGGATAGGGTAGGGCAGAAGACGAACAGGCGGGCCTTCCAACCAAGTGTGTGAGGTCGGAAGTTGGAACTAAAGAAGGTTACCTGGGAACTGAACTCTCTCTCTCATTCTTTGATAGGACAGTGGCAACAAGCTTCTATAGATAGGGGCGGGCAGGCAATTTCATGTTCCTCCTATTCAGACACCAATAGAATAGCGCAACCGGAGTCTTTGCTCCCTGGATAAGTCTCATTCGATGTCGCAACCGATGCTTAAAACATATGATTCTATCTTCTCAGTCTTCGAGCGATCATTCTCTGCTTCAAATAGGAGGGGACTTCCTCTACCTAAAGGTGATGATCGTCAACGGACGTTGACGATCCGGTCGTCTATCTCGGAGTCATCAACATCTGCTTTTCTTCGGGACAAGAATGTTATACCCTGCCAGTGAGCTCATCGTACCTGTCGTCCAATCCATTAGCGTTGTCACCAGCCATTCCGAAGAGAGCCTTGGGGCATCCGCTTAAACCCTTGGCTTGGGTACTTCAGCCTTTACAACTTTATCAGCTCAAGCTATTTTTACCTTAGACTGAAGCGCATTCACTCATAGGACGACCATCATGTACTTGTACTCGAGTGACGATGGACACTGAACCTAACAGCCGAGGAGACGATCTCCGGTACCCATGAAGAGTAGATTACCAATCCTGTCACCTTATCTTCTATGATTACACTACTCACGAATCTATCTATCCAATTTCTGACTGAACTTGACCTGTCTCCGATTGCCATGCTGCGCTTTTCGCTCCTTATCCCGTACAGAACGAAGTAAATCTTATTTATACATTAATGGGGCCCTTGAAGAACCTACCTTCAATGGGCCTACGACAGCCACAGCAAAGACCTCTCGCGATGGGGGCTGGATCGTAGCCTTCACGCCAAGCCTGTCTTGGCCCCTATCTTCTTCAACATCAGCCTCGCCTTCCTTGCCTTTGCGATTGGAGAAGAAGGAAGTCGCCTTAAATGCCTTCCATATGATCAGCTTCAGATGAGAACTCGAAGTCGACTTCAACTACTGGCTTTCCTCAGGAGTATAATATCGAAGATCTTGAAGAAAAATATCTATGGCTCGATTGGATTGCTTGCCGACTAGTCTTTGATAGGCCTCTAAAGTCAGAACAGCTATTTCTTTATGGCGAGCCAAGTACCCTCATTTTCCACTTCCTTTCTAAGGCTTTGAAAATAGATTTCTTCTCATCCGTTAGCTTATGAGCCCATTAACAGCAAAAGAAGCACCTCCTGCAGGCCCTCCGCGGGGGAGTTCATAGCCATCTCACCTCCAAGGAGGAAACACTAACTGCGAGTAATCCAAAGCTTTCTCTTTTCAGCCCTTTCCGAGGCCATAGAACACATTGATTTCAGTACACGCGCACACACGCATACACTTTTAGGCCTTCTTCCCTTAAACCAAGCTACCAATTAGTTTGGTCCGAACCTAGCTTTTAAACATTATAAAGAATACCTTTCAGAGTGCCGGCAGAGGAAGTTAACACAATCTTAACGGCTAAGCGCTTTCACGCCGCTTTGCAAGCTCGGTTCCATTCCAGAAGCTGCCGAGCGAACGATCATTCGGGTCAAGACAACCATTCGGGTTGTCCGGAGCGGGAACACGGGAAACACAGCTCTGCAAGCCAGGAGAGGAGAAGATGTACATGAAAGCAAGCGGACAGGCAGCCAAGCAAGCAGAACGTAAGGCCCACTCGACTGAAAGGAAACAATACGGTACACTCCCGCCGGGTCCGGAAAGCAAGTGGAGCGGAGCGCTGTGAGTGTTACCGTCCATACAACGAGTTTGTCACGCTACAGCTCCTATAGTGAGTGCACCTACCGAGTAAGGTTTGGAACCCTACTAGATTGAGGAACCCGCAGGTAGTATAGTGTTGCCCCAACTTAGAGCATTTTCGGGGGCTAGCTTCTCGCCTCAATGCAATGATCCTGTCGGAATAGTAGAGTGTTCCGGCAATTACCTACTATTGGAGAAGAAATTTAGGGCCCAAGCTAACCCCGATCCTTGCCGGATCTTATAGAGCGAGAGTAGTCTTACTCAACCGAAGACGCTCCCTTCCTCTTCCCTTAGAGATGTAGCTTCGAAGCAGTAAGCTCTGTGCTCTTATTCTTTCGACCGATACAAGCCCGAAACCACCTCCAACCCCTAATTATACGCCGACCCGCTTGCTTGCCCATATCAAAGAAGGGAGCTTCGGTCCCGCTTGCTGCTTTGATTGCTGGCCTCAAGCCGTAGCGCGCTAGCGCACGCATCCCTTTTGAAGCTTGCTTGCTGGTTCCTTTTCATCACACAATGCTATAATGTAACCATACATCCACGGTCTGAAATATGTTCGACTCGGCTCTCCACCCCCGTGGTAACAGTGTTATAGCATCTGCGATTACTGCGATAAAACGTTCTACAAGCCTTTTGTTATTCCCTTCTCCTTTTCCT
>JALRMA010000053.1:132500-165000 GCA_023638005.1 Forsythia suspensa
GACCCGAGTCTTCATCTCATAGCCCTTTTCCTACCTAATCCAGCTTATCGATTGCTTTAACTTGTCGAGGGGGAAAGAAAGGTTTAAGTGAAGTTCCCAGAGGCAGGAAAGGAGATTGTTGAAGGTTCTCACGGGTGCTAGTTTTCGGATGTTCCTATTCATAGAGCCGAATAAAACTTTCTTTCGGATTAAGTGAGCCTTGGGCAATAATAAAACAAAAGAATGCTCTACATTATTCTACTATTCAAAGAAGTTCTTCTCGACATGAATATTTGTATAGGAGATCATGAAAGCTTTCACAAGAAAGCGAGGATAGCCGGGCAAGTCCAGTGGTCATACCGACGAAGCATAAGCCAGTTCTTTTACATCTAAGCCAGCAGCTGGGGATAGAACAAGGAAGTTTGAAAGCTTTTACTCTCCCCTTTTCTTCTGGGGGATTCATAGAATATGCTTTCTTCTCATAGGGAATAGGGTTCATAGGCAAGATTTGCATTTACCTTAGATCTTAGATGAGGAGTTGTCCCCTCTTCTAGGTCGGGAAGGGCTGTCAGTCCATGCTAGTTTCCTGCGCTAACCCCTTTCTGCGGTTTGAGTTGGAATTTGTTTCAGTCCTTCTCGCTGCAAGTTTTGTTACACCCCTTTCTGCTACATCCCATAAGCCAGCAGCATCAGTTCCCTTAATCTGTTTTCTTCCCATGATTTTGAGGACTACTTCACCAGCGAGTGTGAGTTCCTCGTCTGAGTCTAGGATTTCCCTTCCCTGATGGCTTTTGATGTGATAAGATACTGTTGACTTCAGACTGGCTGGAGGGGAACACTCGTAAGGAACTGGATGAAACTATGAACTCCTCAAACAAGGGGACAGCAGAGGAATGCTTTCGTCAAAGTATGACTTGGAACACTGGTAAGAAAAGTATACTCTTCATATAAACTTCTGAGGAGGGGACTGGCACAGACTAAGGCCTTCGACTTCTCTTGCGCATGCATAAAACTTTACATTGAAATATGCCTTTTTGCTTGCGGAAACTTTAGGGGCTTATGAGACGAACATTGCCTCGGCTGGATCGTCTTCCCTAGCCTCCTGGCACTCCAAGGAAAGAAATATCTTTTCCGGGTCACCCCCTTCCCCTTGTAAGATCAAGGAACAGAAATGACTACTATCCATATCATATTAACTGGGGACTGATCCCGGGACTGGGATTGCGACTAGAAAAAGCTCTCTCACTTGCTAGCTTTCAATCTTCCTAACTTCTGACTTCCTGCCATTTGAAAGACTCCTCTAATGCCAATAGGAAGAAGGCAACTAGATGCCCTTAGGAATCACACTTTCAACCTCACTTGCGTTTTACCTAAAATCCATAGTCTCAGAAGAGACTGCTCCCAAGACTGCAACATCTACTGGTCTAGGGAGAGAAAGATATTCTTATGGTCCGAGGAGAACCTTTCCTTTCTTTAGGCTCTTGGTGCTATTTCACTTCTGACTTGTGAGAATATCCCATGCGATAAGGTTCTGACCCGTAACGGGAAATGGCTTATAAGAAGGACTACTCTTATTAGGGGCACTCCAATGCCTTAGCCAGAGTCTTCCTTCCACGGCTACGGCTTATCCATCGGAAACTTCTCGTTATAAAGCGGCAACTACAGAATAGGAAACTGCAGCAATTGGATAGGTTTATCGCTTAAGAGGAAGAAATCCCATTAGAATCCCTCTCCTCTATTCATATGAAGTAGGGTAAGATAGATTCTATTTTATCCATAAGTCAAGTAAGAAAGTGAAAACTTGAGTCAAGCAAGATGGGGAAGCACTTCAAGTAGATTCCTCCGAAACAACTACTGCATGTGCTTAGCTTAGTACTGCAAATCCTAGTAGGAAGAAGGAATTACACGCGCTGGAATGGCACACTGTCTTTCACTGCTTTGATCATTGGCTGCAACGGCACTGGATCGCGCGGAGAAGAACTTCTAAGGCGAAAGACTAGGGCTGGACGACAACTCCCTCTCCTATTAAATTTCTTGATTTCATCCCTTCACTTTCATAAGTAATTGAATCCCGCTTTCGTGTCTATCCTGCCGCTGGATTCCACTGCTGCTTATATCCCTTTTGCCCACACTTTGTTAACACATAGTAAATAAAGGCTATAGAGAGCACTTCTTCCCTTGGTCTGGGAGGTGGGAGTTGTAGGCCTACAACTCTTCCTAGGTTGTCTTCGATCGCGAATGGCCAAAGAATCACTATTTCGATTGAAGCTCTGCCGCGGTGACCCAATTCTCAAATTATCATATACAGATAAGCGAGAATGCCCTTTCTGACAGGGCTGCGTCCTCACGAATGCCAAACTTCGTAGCTCAGCTCATCTGGGATGACCAAGCTCCAGGGAGGTTTTTGGTTCTGGGGTTGGAGATGAAGTCAAATCCGAGTTGGATCAGCTTGGATAGGGATTTCTCATCTAAAGGCAGGGGGGAGCTTTCTCACTATACAATGACCACTACGAACGAAGGACCAACGACGATGAAGGAAGAGAAGGAGGAGGAGTAGGAGCTAGCTTTAATTGAAGTAGAGGCGGAATCGAATGATTACGAGATAGACAATGAGACAAAGGAGAGCACTTAGACAATTCACTTTGAGTACAGGGAAGTCTGCTGGTAGGAATTCTTCAGGACGTATTACGGTTTTTCACCGAGGGGGTGGGTCGAAGCGATTGCAGCGAAGAATTGATCTGAAACGAAGCACTTCGTCTATGGGCATTGTAGAAAGGATAGAATATGACCCTAATCGTTCTTCTCAAATCGCTCCAGTACGATGGAAAGGGGGGGCCCACCAGAGGAAATGCAAGACGATAGAAGAGTTCGCTCCGCAGCGTAAGATACTGGAATTTACCACGACCACCATCCGCGGTCCATTTGCGTTCTCTTCCCTGCCCGGGAAGGTGGATCAAAGAAAGGTAGCTTGCTTCTCTCCTAGACTGATGGCGACTTATGTAGTGGTCGGCCTTCCTACCAGAATGCCTTCTTTTTCGAAGAGCCCCTTTACTAGTAAGGGCGCAGAAAGCAAAAAAACTTGCGCGAAGGACGTTTTCTTCTCTGCCTTCTCCTCTCCAAAGGCCAAGGGAGAGACTGCATCCCTTTCCTTCGGTAGCTCTTTTGGTTTCCCAAGGCTAGCGGTAGCTGGGGCAAAGCCCGCTTTCTTCGCTCCGCGAATGAGAGATAAAGTCAGAGGAAAAAACACGATCTCTCTTTGCGAGATCCGAAAGTGGAGAACGCATAGCATTCTCTGGGCACATAGGATCAAAGGTAAAGCAGCGCTCTCTTGGCAGAGGCGGCAAGAGACTTTAGGGCTTGTTGGAGCTTCTGAGCATAACGAATCGAAGCCGAAGACGGATCAAGGCTTTTATACCAAGGCGATAGACGAAGGGCCGAAGGATGGAACGTGCAAAGTCGATCGTGCACCTGTCGTGTGACCCGTTGGTCCTAAGCAATGTCTTGCGCGAAGCGACCCACCTAGAAAGAGCTCTCCTTTATGTTAGGGGGGCACTAAAATGGAACTTCGATCGGATGCGGGTATCAAATCCCGCCGCTGAGATGTCCAGCGGATTCCTGGGCCTTGACGAATGGCCGGCCACCTTTTACGTTAGAAGAGCAAAAGGCCCAGGGCATAGCAGGATGAACCAATGTGAATGAGTGTAAGCTTCGTTGCCCGAACACGATTGGTGCTGACCACACTAGGTGCTACCGTGGTAGCAAGAGAGGCCAGGCGGTAACAATTGAGAGGTTGTCACTGAGCATTCCTAGTCACCCGGGAAGAAAGGTCAAATGGCAAGGCAAGGCCATACGCCCGTTTGGCTCCTCGCGGAGTATAGCTCACATCCAAACATCTGATTGGGGAACGGGGCAACGCCCATGAAGCTCCGGCGGAAAGGGAAGGCCTGCCAGGCCGTATGCCCATGGGTGCAGGATTCTTCGAAAAGGCGCGGGCTGACTCGGAGACCTGGGACCTTGGCTTAGCAACGAATGAAGGGAAGCTCGAAGAGCTTTCTCCGCCAGCGGCTTATGTAGTGGTCGGCCTTATAAAGCTCGCTAAGCTTCGCTTCGCTCCCCCCTATCCTTATTAAGTGGAAAATAGTAGTCGGCATTCTATAAGCGACTTGCCGAGTCTACGAAGCTTTGCTTCTTCTAGTCGGCCCGTAATGCCTCCCTTCATTTGCTTGCCTCCTTCCAGCTCAGAATGCCTAATGCCTATTATCTAGTGCTAGAAGCTAACCGCCGGAAGCTCACCCTTCGGGTGTCGCTTCCAGCGCAGGAGGCCAAGCATTCCGCTAGACGTCCCGGCCTGGGAGCCCCGTTCGCCTTTACTTTATGAGTAGTACTTAAGTCGCTAAGTTTCCAAAGGTGAACAGCCCCCTGTCCTTTATGTAAAGGGCTTCTCAGAAAAGTAAGGAAGGACGCATTCGAAAGGCCGATCACTATATCATAGGCATTCCGGTGGTAAGACCGACGACTACACTAAGGAACAAGTAAGCTTGACTGAGCAAAGAAGTCAAGGAACGAAGCTGCTTCTCTAATAGCCCTGTTGAATAGGAGGGCGAAGGCTTTTTGAAAAAGTGTTTTTTGTCTTGTAAATGCATTTTTTTTCTATTTAGAGAAAGGGGGCTTCAAGTTCTTAGGAAGAGCCGTACGAGGCAGCTCACGTACGGTTCGGGAGCCGAGCCCCAGCACAGGGGCTTAGGTCAACACTTATATAATAGCCAGTCATCAATTGGAAGCGGGCAAGATGGTGATGAATTGCGATTGGTCTAAACCTTCGACTAGCGACTTATTGCGACCTGCCCAGAATGCCTGTCCCTTTATCTTACCTTAAGAAGAAAGAGGGTGTCTTCGTACGACCAATCCTTTCCTTTGCTCTCTTTGCACTTCGGCATCCTTTTATGTATAGGTCAGGAGTGGTTTTTTTTTCCTTTCTTGCCCGATACATCTTTTGTCGAGTCCACTGTTGGGGAGGATTTTCTGGGGGGATCCCTGGTCTCATTCTATATGGGACCAGCGAGTCCTCTTCCGACCTCTGGTGTCTCTTGGGCGGGTTTCAAGACGAGATGGATCCAATTGAAGTGGATTCTCTTTTTTTTGGCTCTTCTTCGTCTTCCCGCGCACCTATCTCAGGCGGGGCCGATACGGCTGCTGGATGCTTCTGATCAATAGAACAAGAAGAGGAGTCAGCCAAAAAGAAAGATCACCAAAAGTAACGACCACCAAGATACGCATAGTAATTAAATCTTTTGATCACCCATTTAAGGAAAACCTTTTTTTGGGGCTTCCGCCTTACACAAGGAAGATTGGATTGCCTGAATCACGAGTCTTATATACTGTGTTACGATCACCTCATATTGATAAAAAGTCCAGAGAACAATTTGAAATGAAAATCAAGAAACAATTTTTGGTCATAAAAACAGAAACGCATGAATTGCGCAAGAAGTTCTTTCGGTTAAAACGCCGTGCGACTCGGAGGACATAAGACTTCTTGGTCAAGCCAAAAAGATTTCCGACTGGATGCTCCTACCCCACCATGCCTGTCCTTTTACCTTACCTTAAGAAGAAAGAGGAGGTATGAAGCGTGGGAAAGAATGCAAGAAGTGTATGATACAACAGGTAACCTTAAGGGGTGGCGGCAAACCTCTTGATTGATCAACGTGAGTGAACTGTGCTTAGACGCTTCGTAAAACCGCACCGATCTACGAGAGGAGCTGATAGATGAGTAGGCTTCCTCTTTCGATTCACGGAATGTGATCTGGGACACGATGGGAGTTTGCGTGTCTCGGTAGGAAAGAGATCACCGGAGTATAGCACAAGATCGCCTTTTCTTGCTGCCATGGGGTCGACCTGTGAACAAGGTAAACCCAATGGGAACCAAAAAACGGGGGGTACCGCATTGGGCAGAAGACGATCCAAAAAGCGAAGGCTCACCCAGCTGAAGGAAGGAGCTTTGGAGGCTTACCTTATTATTCAAAGGGGAAAGGGGCAACCTATCTTACTAATAAGAAGAAAGGGGGTGAGATAGGCAAGAGGTAGCTTGCTTCCAAGCCGGCCCGGCCGCGAGGAATCAAGAGATCTTTTCCGGTGCTGACTTGGATCTCGGGTGACGGAATAAGGCGGCCAGAAGCGACGAGCAGTCGCGGTCGAAGCTTGGCTACAGCGAAGCGCTTACCAAGCGCGAAAGAAAGGGCCTTCGCCACTTGAGCCGTATGCGGGGGAACTCGCACGTGCGGTTCTTAGGGGGGGAGAGCTAGTAGGAGCCATCCCATCTCAATAGCGTATATTTGGAGCTCAATATGAAATTTTATTTTCTTGCAAGACCCGTTCGGATAAGGGAAAACTCCAGAGATTGCTTCGAAGTAAGATCCTTGCGTTGACCCTTTCCTGAACCAGAACCGGGGGAGGGTGAGAGGAAAAGGTGATCAAAATGTCCCATCAATAAAGTGAGGGCTTTCCGGACCTTCCCCCCCCCTCACTCCCCCTTTTTCAATAAATAATAAATAAGCCCCGCTCCCTAAGGGGGCCCCTCTCTGATAAGGAAGGATAAGAGCAATCGGCCGAATGATTGTTATTCCACTTACAGTTAGAGCGCCTCTATCGAAGCAGAACAAGTCTAAGAATCCAGCCCTGGTTTTCGGGAATTCCATTTCGATCCAAATATCCGAAGTCAGTCTTGGAGCTGGTAGGGGCGGACATACCAACCTATCCACTGAAAGATGAGATGAAGGAGCAGAAGGGACAGCATGACAGGGGGAAGAATTTTGGATTGATGCGGGAGCTCTACTCACTGGGATGACCAAAGGAGGTCCATTCCAAGGAGGAAGGGGTTCTCTTCCGAAATAGTTGACTGCATGGACCTCTGTTGCCTCTTTGATCTCGCGAGAGGTCAGCAGACAACCTTGTCGGTTACCCCCGGGATAAAGGCTATTCTTTTTTCTAAGGTAATGCCAGGTTCTGAGGAGGAGACTGAGTCTGTGTTCGGACACACTTTCTCTCCACCATAACAAACTTTGCCGAAACGTCGACCGCAATCATCGTTGATTGGGATCATTATTTCCTTTTTCAAAGACAGTCTACTTATTAAACAGATGTCCAACAAAAGCAGTGCAAAACAAGACGACCGTCTGTAGACCAACGTTATGGAAAAGGGTTGGAAGATCTTACTTAATTAAACTTAATTAAATAGGGCCTCCGTGTTGTTAGGTCTTCGACACCTTAATATCAACAAAAAGAAAGTCTGATACGTGAGTTGCACGGAAAAATGGCGTCGGCGCTTTTTTACTTTTTTGTTTAATTTAGCAATCATTTAAAAAAAGAAAACAATAATTACGAAAGTAAGGAACTCATTTCTTACAACTATCTTTTTGAAGCAGATAGTTCACAGTGCTTATTCTATAGAGACTTAAAATAAAAGCCAACTCATCTTTCCATTCATTCGACACCTGGTCATCAGTATGGCCGTACTTTTCATTTCTCGCGTGCTCTGGGACTGGGGCTTGACTTGGTGCGTCGCTTTCTTGGCTCCATTTCTTGACTGGCTGGATTTTTTGCTTTCTGCCATGGAGAGATTGCCTCTGCCTTTCGGGGAAGGTGGAAGCGGAGCCAGCTCTTCGAAGAAACCAACTATTCCCGATCTCAATCTTCCCGCTACTGAGGAAGATCCGCACGACCAGAAGAGCAAATCCGTCGAGACAGCGGTCTATGAAGTTGAATTGTCCAAGATTCAACAGCAAAAAGACCTGTTGGCCGACCCTATTGGTATCAATTATCCACCTACTCCTGAGCCACAAGCGGGCCCTTTCCCAACTCAAAAAGATATAGAAGATGCACTTTTCACCTTTCTTTCTTCCTTTGGAAATAGAAAAGTTCGAACTAATGTCTTTCAAGGAGCAATAAGCAAACTCGACTTGAACGTCGCGTCTCCCGAAAAGCGGAAGAAAATAAGAGAACTAATAAACGAACTTTCAAGAACAAAGTTTTCTGCTTATGAAGCGAAGGAAGCTTTAGTCAAAGAAATGGGAGAAGGGCGGCGGGGGAGTTTAGCGTGATCGTTGGTGACTAGTGAAATGCTATTGATTCTAGGAGGACTATAATGAGGAGGACGACAGACCCATCACGATCGACTAAAAGGAAAGTAGCCCGGAGATATTGGTTCAAATCCAATTCGTGAGATGGCAGTGATCTTTAGCTGGTCATGGCCATAAGATGCTCTTTTCCTCGGAGCCGTCGATGTCGATAGAAGGAGGTTGAAAGCGGCATTCCTTCCAAGGGGGCATTGGTTCAATTCTATCTTTCTTGTCTATAGTCATCTTACCTTCTTCGTAGGAGTTAAAGCTATCTGCATTTCAGTAGTCTCTCATTCACGTAAGAAAAGAGAATCCGTCTGCATACTTCACAGCCTTCCTTGTCGGAATCCCATTGTAAATGTAAAAGGAGGCTCCCTCATGGGTCTTTGAGGCTATGAGCAAGAACCACATTCCTTAAAGTATACCCGAAAGGCAGCACTTTCTCTAGAATGGAGCAATCAAGAAGAAGTAGCGGCAGCAAGTAAAGTTTTGATATAGTCTAGTAAAGGGGCTGGTTTAGAACCAGGTTTTTCCTAAAATGGATAGGCGGCGGTCATTGGTCTGACTGAAGCAACTTGATTCCCAGAATGCACTCCTTGAAAAGCTCTTGGCTTAGTATCGACTGATTGATGTAAGCGCCCAACAGAAAGGGAAGATCATTGGGAAGAAATGGGGGCCGTTGACCAAAAGAATGTCGATGGCTTTGTTAAAAGGGGGGCGAAGAAGGCCCGCCTGGATAACTTCAGTCTGCTGGTACGTAGGGGAGTCCGGTAAAGGGCTAAGGAGCAAGGGGCACTCTCATTCTAACCTTTGCATGGTGCCACCATAAAGCGATAGCGAGACCTGAGTCGAACTAGGGCATTTGTACTGGTCGTGCTAGGTTGAACCGGGGTTGGTAAGGAAGATTGATCCGGACCGATCACACGTAGGAAAATAGGCCGGCAGTACTCTCACCTTCTGCTCCACCACGGTGGGGTCTTTTTTTTTTTGCTTCGGGAAAAGGATCTTTGATGCCAAGATCTTCTAGGAGACGCAGCTACCTATAGTAAGTAGGAAAGAACGTCTTTTTGTCCTTGCCTGCAAACTTCTAATTTGACGAAATAGCGTAAATAAAGTCCTCCGCCTACACTACTGGCAGGAAAGAAGGGCGAACAAAGGGACTCAAAAAGATAGGTTAGCGACCGGGCGAAAGGTTGGAATTGATTTCGAAGGGCTTGGGGTCCTATTCCCATACTTGGATGATCGGATAACTATCTGAGTGCTTGCCCAATTGGCCACGGCCCGCTGCGGCTAAGTAAGCGACCCACTCTACTCTATCATTCAATCGTGACAGCCTGCCTTTCTACAAAGATCCCAATCCCAAGAAAGAAAGTAGGAATATTGGCTTGGTCCATCCCTTCGTGGAGCACAAACAAGGTCTATAAGCAAATAGATGAATTCAAGGGCGACGAGACCAAGGAGCTGCTTCAAAGCCCGATGCAATTCAAATTCTTAGTCATTCGCTCCCAAAATAGGGTACTTCCCCGCCCCTCCTTCCCTATTTCTTTGGTATTGCTACCGCACCTGTGAGAAGAAAGCAGCTAAGATTCATACTTTATCTTTATGTCGCCGAGGAGTTTGGTACGATTGGTCCCGATGAATCAAAGAAAGAGCACTCCTCTAGTCGAAAAGAAAAAATCACTCACCTCACGAAGACGTTGGCCGGGTGGAATCTAAGAGAAATTCTAATCAAATACGAACGTATTCTTAAAAGAAAGAAATTCCCAGGGAATCTCCGAAAGAACTAGTCGGGAGCCTTCTCCTTCTAGGATCAAGATTCAGTGTCAAGATGAAGGGCGGTATCACATTCACTTGCTTGAACCTCTTTTCTCCTTTCTCGTGGTAGGTAGGAGAGAGAGTCGAAGGGGGAGATTCGCTGCAGCGGCTGCCTTGGCAAAATTCCATTCCTGTATTCCTTCACTCAACCTTGGCTTGATAGGCTCAGCACGGTTCTTCAGGCCCGACTCGGCATGGTTCACCACGTTCCTCTGCTCTTTTGGCTTGTTATAGTTCAACCCCGGCTCCTATGGTCTATGATTGCTCTCCTTAAGACCCGACCGTTCGTTCGAGAGGCCCGGCACGGTTCCGCTTGGGGCGCTTCTGCAAAAAATAGCGTATATAAAGCGATAATTCTTTGTCGGGTGTCTTGGTCTTGGATCCCTTTCTCTCTCGTGCCCTTCTGGGCGGTAAAAACGAATCCGGAATGAGCACACCGATAAGGCCGGACCATGAAAACGTTCTAATCCACCTCGCCTCTCCCCTTCCCCACCTTATCCCCCCAGGCTCTACCTGGATTTTTACAAATTCAAATGTCATTTTCTTCGTGTCAGTTCGTGAGCCCAATACCTACTCCTTCTTTTTTTTCCAGATCAAAAAAAAAAGGATTTGTTTCAGTTTCTCGAGGTCGATTTCACCATCCCCCTTTGCGACAAAGATCCGCTCTCGGATAGACCTCGACTTTTTCCATGGATCCTGGGGGTAAAGGGATTGCATGATTTGATTTCTTTGTGGGAAAGGTGAGCGATGGCCCGATCCTTTAATGCATCCTGCTGCTCCGCGGAGAATTCCCCTCGCGGATGGGGGATCGAGGCTCGCTGTACGATGCTATCGAGTTCCCCCCTTTCCGGAAAGACATCAGCAACTACAGGCGCTTGCTGGCTTCCTACTAATGGTGGGGCCGGCCGATCATCCACCATCGGTGGCGCCAGAGTCCAATCTAAATTCACATCACTCCCATCTGGAATGGGCTGACCAACTCAAAATTGAGCCCTGATGGAGCTTCCATATAGATAGAGAATTGGAAAATAACTAGTCCATACGGCTACAGCTGGAAAAAGAATCCAATTCAAAATAGAATCAATATGATAAGAAGGAAAATGCGTAATGTGAAAACAAGATGGAACGTGTGGGAGGATCCGAACAATTTCTTTTTTCTTTCATTTCGGGAGAGCACTTTTTTGATTACGTTATAACACAGTCAGGCAGGCTTATACCATTACGCTCACGAGCAGAATCTTTGAAATTTGAATTTCTTCACCGCCATATAAGAAATTGCTCATTAAGTCTTTCCCTGTGCTGTGGCCTTTCCCGCTTCCGTTGTATAGATTTTATTTGAAAGTTTTAGGAGCATACTTTCTTCTTTTCTTCTGTATTTGGGGACAGTCGTAACACTCGTATCTTTCACTTGATCTCTATTTTTTATGTATTTTGCAAGTTCATTGAACGGAAACATAGCTAATTTTTTATTTTATTTTCTCGCTCCTTGCTATCGGAGCGGCATACCGAAAAAAGAAATTGGAAGAAAGAATTTCGATTCGTTCTCTTTTGTAAAGCGTTTGTATCCGCTTTCTGCCTATGTTATGTCAAGGATTGTTCAGTACTGACAGAGGGTACTGCCTTTCTTGAGGGGATGTAGAGTCCCCGCGCTCCCCCTGACTTCTGACTGACCTGTCTTTCTTTCTTCTGTTCTTTTTCTTTCTTTATTTGTTTTGTTTCCCGCCACCGCCACTATACTATATAAACGGTGGCGGAGTTCCCTCATTCTTTTTTTTTATGATTTTTTTTCGTATTTTGTTTGTATTTGTGTTCCTATTTTCCATCTTTTATTGACCGCGTCTCCGCCGGATTACAGTCTTCATTCAGCTGATCCTCCGTATATCTTGAAAAAAAATGTTCTGTTAGGTTCTTACTATCTCTCCATATCTAGTAGTACATCGCTGAGCATTCTCGAATCCAGGAAGAAGTAAGTTCAAGTACAGTCCGGTAGTAGAATCCCATTTTCGGATACGGATTCATGAAGTACTATAATTACTCAAATGGCCGCCATATAAATGGCAAGTGCCCTGACCTTGGGTTCATTTTGGATTCCCAAAGGGTCGAATGCCGGCTCCTCAAATGCCTGTCTGACCTGATTATTGAGTGTTTCACCGCAATAACAAGGACTGGTGACTTCAGGATGTAAAGAACATACTTTTTCAATAAAAGTCTGATGTAGGAGTTCAGAAATGTATGTAAGATCTAGACCCTTAAGAAGGCCCGTGTTTACCAGAAAGAGAAAGGGTGCTAAATTCCACCAGATAGCAAATTGAATCATTCGACAAACTGCTAAAATGAATCTCATATATTTTTTTAGTAGACAATAGCTTCTTTTAAGCGAAAGGGCTTTATTCGGGAGGTTTCCCTCTCCAGATCTGCGAATCCTTGCTTTTATCGGGTGACCACAAAAGTGGCATCCTGTTTTTTTGGTATGGGGAATGGTAGTTGATCCCTATTCGCGTTCATTGCTATCCAAGGACCAAAATAATAGTAAGCTGTTAAGAACCACCCTTGATAATAACCAAGAAAGGTGGTTAAGGTCTTGCGTGTTCTCTTCGTTTGAAATATAGGATCCATTGCAAGGCGCTGGTGCGCTCTTGTTCCTGGTTCAAGTCTTTGTCCCAACCTGGGCCAGCTTGCATACTCTTCAATTCCCGGCCATCTTGGAGCCCTTTCTGCTTTGACTTTAGCCCATATGCTTTGTTGCACATTTCTTACTTCATGCTTTTCGGAAGTAAGCTTTTCCAAAAACTTGAGCATGCCTTTCATTTTTGAATTTCTTTTCTTAAGGCAGATAGGATGCTGACAAAACGTATAGGGAAGACTTCTAGCGTTTACCTGCACCCTGCTTCCATTCCTCTTTTTATAAGGAAGCTAGGCACGTTCCTTCTACCTCTTTTTCTAGGGTTCTCCCCCTAGTGGATTGTGCGAATAAAGCAAAGTTAGTTCCTTTTTTGGAACATATAGATATGGGAGTTATTTAACAATAGCTTTTTTGTTTTGTTTTTCTTTCTATGCTTGTTTTGTGCCCCGCCACCGTCCATAGTCCTGGTTTATATAGAGGTGGTGGCGGAGTTGGCGCTTCCGTTTCATATTACCTACGAAATTTCTTTCGATAGTTTCTCGTTTTTGGTTGTTCTCTGTTCTTGATAGTCCTGTGAGTAGCTCCTTTTCATGTGTTAGTAAAGCGTCGCCACCCTTCTGTTCTATTCTTCTTAGGTTCGCCCAGTTATATTTGAGGATTACATCGTTGTATTTGTTTCCTTCGTTTTCATTTCTAGCTCCTCTTTGCTCTCCTCTCTATGCATCCCCAAAGTGTAGCAATTATTCTTTCCTCTTCAAGTTCCTCTATTTGGTTTATAAATCTGAGCCTGATAAACCTCTCCTGAAATGGCATTATCATGACTCACCTGCCTCAATATCGATTGAAAGCATGCGCTGGTTATAGGATGGAAGTAAATCGAAATCGGGGGGAGAAAAGCTTCTTCCCGGATAAGGCCATTTCTCTCTCGAATCAGTGTAGCTATAGATGCTGCCTCGGCTACAAGAACTAGAGATCGAAGAAGAGCTAGGAGTAAGCTTCCTCACTCAATAACACATATCCCTGCCTGTCTTCCCCCACTTCCTCGGTTTCATTACAAGATGATTCTTTCATGGGTGGGCGTGTAATAAAAGATTACAGAAGTGCACTTTTTTGGGGGGGTACTCGAACACCGGAGAGGGATTGAACCCCCGGGCTGGGAGCCGTGCTAGTTCCTTCATGCAGTCTGGACTGCCCTTCCCCGTCAGAGGGGAATTGTCCATTTCCCCCGAAGATATGGATCGGGGAACCACAGCAGGGGAAAGAGAAGCAGATGAGAAATGGGCATATTGCAATCATTCCTCTATTATCTTTATATTCCCTCTGGTCCACCCGATATCCATTCCTTATGTTTCGGTTGGCCAGTACCAAAATTTGCGTGATTTGCCATACATCCCTCCCTCCTCGGATCCACCCCTCTAGTTGCATTCCTTGCCCCACCTTCCTTTAGGGAAGAATTCCCATATGCCGATCTGGCCTGGGAGGATAGAGGCAGGAATGGGAGGAGGAGTGAGCAAGGGGAAGAAAGAGCGGAATATAAAATAAAGAGATGGATGGCTTCCCTTCCTTCCTTCTTGGTGGCATTCTCATCCATCGATACCAGATTATCGATCCGTCTACACCAGACGAAGCGAGCTAATCTAATTAAGCGTATATAGCAGGAGTGGCTTAGCCAGTTCAACCAGCGATAACAGTTGCAGTTAGGAGAGGTAAGCCAGTTCTTCTATCCGCTCCATCTATCTATCTCTCCGGCTGATTAATTGCAAGGCATGGCAGCTGCTGTTCGTTCGAGCTTATCAGTCCTTGAGTTAGTTCCTTCGAGATGAAGTGAGAGACCGACCACCACAGAGCTCTTTCGGTCGGGTCTGGATCTGCCTCCAATCCCTTATCCGGATTCTTCTCTGGAGGGTTCCCTTCCCGAATGCGAATCTCTATCCGTAGTGGGATTGACCCCGAACAGGGGAAAGGGGGTGAACCGGTCCTCGTGATGCGAGTAAGGGCTATCAACATCGAAGAAAGAAGACGAAACTGGCCAAGTTGACTATCCGAATTGACCACCCCGGGAAGGTGGGGCATCAATCACTAGTCCTCTTATTCGGAAAACACTTTTTTCGGTCTTAAACAGCAGGTGAAAGCTGGTTGCAGATATGGTTCTGCTGTGTATCCTCCACCATATCAAGGCCAGTTTGGTTTTGTCGATCCTCCTTAGGAACAGGGGAATCCGTCTGAATTAGTTCCATCTCAGGCTCAACAGTTTTGGAATCCTTTGTTCTTTTTAACCTTTGAGGGACAATCCATAGGCGGGTTATCCATGGAGCCGCAGCTCTTGCAGAAAATCCGGGTATTTGAATACAGTCTTTTTTGCCATTTCACCCCTCGCTTGGTATTGCATACTTCTCTTATCATGTCCTTTCTCAAGTCGAGCTCAATACAAAGTCTTGCATACTTTATTTATGGCTTTCAGCTTCGTGGTTTTAAAAAACATCAGAGCCCGCAGCGCTAGCAATTGTGAAAATTCTTTATTCCTTCAAGAATTCTGCTGGGAGTTTCGGCAGCTCGATCCATACAGGCACAATCATCGCAGGAGACTCATCTATAAATCCATCATCGGCTGCCATTTTGTTAGAATCATGCATGTTCTTCCGAAAGAAATGTGACCATTTACCCAGACTCTCACCAGGTCCTCTTCAAGATCGAACCTTATTATCACACAGGAATTTTCCATATAGCAGTGATTGAATATGATCCCGTTAGGTTCCATCGTCGGTTTGAACCTGTCTCTAATGAATTCCACCGAGGGCCTTCTACCTGCAAAAAAAACAACCAAGCTATCTTTCCACCAGTCTATGCTTTCATCATAGAGTTTCTCATCAATGTAAAAAACTCTTCTATAAATCTATAAACCAGGAGCCGGGGGAGAGAACTTAAAGGATTTTTCTTGCATTTGATCGATTTTGTAGGAGACTGAACAGGAGATTGATCAACCGGGATGGTCTTACCAGTAGCAGAGGGCCTGGAATCATGTTCACTGCTTCCGGACTTCTGATATTCTGGCTTCTTCACATCGTGTAGGAACAGGAATGGATCCTATCACGATTTCAGCTGCCCTGTCTCCTGCTGGGGGATTGGCATTGAATTCAGCCACAGATGAAGATGAAGCCTTGCCCAGCAGACCCCCAGCCATTGGGAATCCAATCCCTTCGAGAGGTCTGCGTCTGGTCCATTTAACAGGTAGGAATTCTATTAGCCTTCCCACTCCCAGGATCCTGGACTCTAGCTGAGGAAGTGGTGTTGAGCTGCACCGTATCAGCTATCGACAGCGACGATCAATTTCCTTTCGGACCGACAACCAGCCCATTCGACAGACCCTCGCCTAACCCAGTTGAGAGGGGACTTTTCTCACTCACCTCCACATTCTTCATCTACTTGACCAGACCGAAATCTCCTCTATTGGGGCTCAATGCAATGTATACAACTCTTTCCCATCAGAACTCCTCCTGCCCTCTTGCATATCATCACACCGCAACGGAGAGGGAAGCAAGAAGTGTAAGCGAGCGGAGTTTTCACTAAAACCTCTTTCTTAGCCCCTTGGTCTAAGGTAAGCAAGCGTAGGCTTCGGTACTAGAAAAGGAAGGAATAGATCTATATCCCTTTGTTTGCTTAGTTTTATGTTCGTCTATTATAACATAATGCAAAGATGTTATCCTCAATCATTCATAAAGTATATTGAAACAAAGATACATCCTAACTCTCAGTCTGACATCTAATGACATTAGGGTCGTCGACTTCACAGAGAGAAGAAGTACCAGTACTCCCCACTGGGAAAGAGAACGGATCCTCAGCCATTCTCACCAAGTCATACAACTTTCATAACAGACCGTATTGAAAGATCATTATATTCTTTCGAAAACGGCGTATACCCAAGCTGGCGGTTTCAATAAAGACTCAAAGTCCAGACTGTAATAGAACTGCACAGAACCTACACCGGCACACCCGCCGGAAAGCCCGAAATTGCCATCGCAAGAAGCACGAACGGGCACAGAAGCAATAGGCACAAGAAAAAGAAAGCACTCGCGAGCGTCGTTGTAGGAGCGAGCAGGAGCTCTTGAGTTGGCTTGGCTTTCGAAGGCAAGGGTGTACGTATCCCAGGTGAGCCAAGAGGTTCAGAGTGGGAGTAGATCAGCTGATCCTAGTATTCCTCGCTTCAGTAGGTTCAGGAAGCTTTGGCATCGGGACGCATTACGATAGCTAGGCCGGGTGGGATTCTCTATCGGATGCTTATTCATCAAGTGGATCCTTTGTCCCTTACCTCAGTAGCTGGCCCGGAAGCCGGTAACCGGCTTCGGTGAAAACTCTTCCAACAATCAATCGCGAGGGAGCCGAGACGGATTTGAATGAAGTGGAACCGATTTCGAATCAATCGGTCAAATCACTCGACTGCGGAAATAAATCTATTGAAAGAGGCCCATTAGCCCGAACCTTTCGTCGGCCAAAACAAAGTCCTATTCTTGGCTCCGGCGGTCTCTTCTATTCAAATTCCAAATTTGCAGTATGCGGTCCCAAAATCCCCTCCTCTACTCCTATTTCGGCTCTTATACATGCTGCTCCCTGGCCCAGTCTTTCTACCCAAGCATATCTTCCAAGACCTCAAGACTCATTTTGATATGCGCATGTTGGAACCGATGAGTGATCAGAGCGACCCGCAACTTACCAGCATGGGGAGTTGCGATGGATGCCAAGATGAAGACTCCTCTGCACCAAGGATCTTAGGGGTACCACAAATAGTTGGATCGTAAGACTTTCTCTCACATCCCACTTCTTTCCTCAATCCCAATAAAGGATATCGATTTTCGATAACCACTTTCACCCGATCCAATTCACCTCCATGGAGCCAGCGAACTAGTAGATCATCTTTCCTGAGGAATGGAAGGATGTAACGGTATTCGAATTATCCGGCTACACGATGAGAAAAAAGCATCCATGAACTCCTTACTAATGGTTTCTTCTATCTGGTACTTAATGTTGATGAAAGCCGGTAAGAAGTGCATCTTGCTTGGAAAGACCGTTTCTGAAGAAAGGGCTATTAGATGGGCGATTCCCCCTTTCCATTGAAGTAGGGAAAGCGGGATGAAAGCTCTAAGCCCGCATCTTCACCTTCTATTGGAAAGGAAGCGGATCCAATCCATTCGAAGGGGGAGCAGAGCAGCAGGCAGGCAAAGCAGGGGAAGCTATATGGATTGAAGCGCGGAAGCAATGCCCTTCGGAGCGCATTGCTTGGGCTAAGTCAAAGTTGCTGATCTCTTTTTCTTGTATTCTCTTCCTTGGGAAACACACCTCCCACATCATCTGCTGTCTCACATCCATCGGGATGAGTGTTGCGTCTGTCTTATCTTCCCCTAAGGTCTATTGTATTGAAAGGTCATCTCTCGAATTCGAGCAACGAAAGGAGGAGGTTGGTGAACCATATAGATATTCAGTAATGAATACGATGTGGATCCGTTCCAAAGCCCCTAATTCCAAATATAGTGTGAGGGGGACAGAGCTTGCATTTCCAGGTACAATCCTCCGCCTCAAGGCGTTCTTTTTTCCAGGAATCTGTCAATCGGAGGAGCGCAACCAAGTTTAAAACCTCAAAGCCCTGAAAGGGATGTGAAGCCCTTCTCAATGTCTTCCACTCGCCCAGTGAATCCAGGAGGCAAGGGGAATCCGTTGATTGAATCCATTCCAGATGATGTGCCGCTAACAAGGCCTACCTATTCTCCCAATGCAATCCGTCTTTTTAGGGGCATGGCATTCAATCCTATCTCAATATATGCTCCTCCAAGGCCTGAGGGTGGATTGAATCCAATCCCATCCAGCATAGGCGGGTAGAGTTCACTCATCCGGTAGCGAGGGGATGATGAACAATGATGCTATAGCTGCTCACCTTTCCGCTATCTGCCTTGTTGTGATAGGGGACTGTTAAGCCCACCAACCAATCTTTCTTTCTATCTCGAATTCTTGATCTTTGGTGCCAGTGGAGCAAAGGAAGCGGGGGACGAACTCCTCTATATACCCTATAAATGGGTTGGATCTATTGAATGAGATCCTGGAGACAGGGCTGGGAGGTATGAGTCGATCGGATGCAGGGAAGCCCAGGTTTTTATTCCTATCAATCATTCGTCAGGAAGCAGTGGAGAAAGAATCGTCTTTTGAAATCTCATTGTTGAAGGCGTAGAGAGGGCTGAAAGTTAATAAAAAATTGTGTAATTAATTGGACCCCGGCAGGCAATTTCCGTGCAACTATGCTTTCTGTAGTCCCTGCTATGCCAGCAATAGGGAATCCTTAGAAAACCGGAATGCAAGTTGCGTGATAGTTTGATTCCCCACAAATGAGAAGTCCCCAAGCTTGACCCCTCCCACACAGGGGCGACTAGCTGGGGAAAGAACCCGAAAGCAATAATTGCAGTCTCGACACAGCCTATTTCGAGACTGGGATGAAGGGATGAAAGATTTGAGTTCCATATAGTCTTTCAAGCGTCTACTGCACTCACGCCTTTCGGTCCCTATTCGAAACTTCTTCCTCGGGTTTTGACAAGAATAAGAGAACATAATCTGTTCATTTCTCAAGGGTCGAGTGCTCCTGCCCCTTCCTCTTTAGGGCTCCTACAGTTGCCCGGTTCTTTTGTCATTTTGAATCGGAACAGTTACAATCCAGTTCATCCGATTACTACAGGGATTAACCCAATCCGGAATATGAACCGTAAAAGAAAAGACCTATTGAACCGATCACAGGAATACCAGTTACAGTACCTATCAGCCAAAGAGGAATCCTTCCAGTAGAGTAGTATCGGACATTTACCCCATTTCCCTCCTAAGTGGTCATGCTGGAGACATAAAGAGTCATGGATAATTTTGAGATGAGATCCTTACGAATGGGATAAGGTTTTTCCTACTCTTACTATTCTCTTTCTTTCTCTTAATTAAAGATAAAATTTGAAAATCAAAGTTCAGCTCGTCATATATAGGGTAAGAACCCCCAGTAGAGACTGGTACGATTCAATTCAACATTTTGTTTGTTCGGGTTTGATTGTGTCGTAGCTCTATAATTCGGATTAGGTTTATCGTTGGATGAACTGCATTGCTGATATTGACCCCCAAAAAGAAAGGGTAGGTACAGCTAGTTCGTGAACAGCCAACCATCGCACTGTAAAAATTGGATAGCTTCGATCTAAGCTTACTAATCCTAAAAGGATCTACTAAATTCATCGAGTTGTGCCAAAGAATCAAAACGGCCAGTTATTAAGTCGGCTCTCTGTAAAATACTCGTTTGGCCGAGGGCTCCCAAACCTATACTAGAAGAGGAAGCAAAACCCGTGCTGACGAATAACCCCGGCCGGGGGTATTCGTCATGGGCGGAGAGAGCATCTGAAGGGTTGCTTCACCAAAGGTGATCACACACCGACCCGAGCGTTGTAACGATCCAAAGGAAGATCTCCTGGCTCAGCACTACTCAACTTGTGGGGTCTCACATACCCTGCAGACAACAACTGCAGCAGTCACCAGTCTGGTCCCCTACCTCACAAAGTAGCTTGATGGCCGAACCACTCCCAAGGCGAATAGTGCCCTAGGGGCCGACCCGACACCGTTCAATAGAATGAATTTCACTCGTGAAGGGAAGAAGGCTCATTCATAGCATTCACTCGTTGGGTTCGGGCGGGCTTCTTTCTTTCCCGGAACTCGTATCCTTCTGTTTGAAGCTCTCTTCCCCCATGGGAAGAGGAATAAGGCAGGCTGTCGTTCGACTAGTTTGTAGTTTGAACGTGGGCTATTTACTATTTAGAAATGTCCACTGGTCTTGACTCTTACACAACACAAGGAATAGGAAGAGAATGCAAGCTTAAGGGAGAAGACAGAAGCAACTGAATATAATAAGATGGCATCGAATCAGACACGAAATTAGTGCCACTTTCCCCAACAATAGCAGTAGCAATAGGGTAAGGTAAGGCACTGGGATGTGGGGCCTCTTTCTTTGGTGGCACCGATGAGGTTGAATCAGAAGAGGACAAGGCAAATCATTCAACTAAAACAAGAGCAATTGATAAGAGGGAATTTTTCCTATCCAGAGCTGGAAGAAGCGATTCCATTCTTAATGATGCCCCAAGATCGGCAAGAACTTGCATATAGAAGATCGATCCTCCTTCTCAGGCACTCTCGGACTAGTTTGAATTAGTTAGTAGAAGGTTCATTTGCTGGGCTTAGCCGTTCCGCAAGAGACTAGTTACTCGTTAATCATATCCCTTTCTCTTCTCTAACGAGGTTATTAATAACTCATTGATAGTGGGCATCAAGTGATTGAAGGGAGGATGCCAAAACAAAAGAGAAGGGCGGACACGAAGGAGCGTCTTCAATGAGACCAAGGGCAGTGAGGGCGATCGGAGTGAAGGTTCGGGTTGGCATATCAAAAGTGTCAGGTTCGTGTTTTGGCTTTCTATATCATAAGATAGGCCATGCGTCATAAGGACACGGTAGCGCACCTTGATGTTAATAGACATGGACGGTCTTTCTCAACTTTGTCATTTCGAAATGTCAATCTATTAGGGGGGAGCAAAGGCTTACTGGTGCTTTGTTTAGGGACGGGAGTCAACTTATGAAAGACTCCTCAATCCGGCCTGTGAGAAAGAGGCATTCCAATGGGCGGTACCAATGCTTTAGATTGTTGCTTTCTATTTATCTCGTACTGAGAAGGAGGAGGAGTAGGAGCAAATTTCAGTATCTAAGTCACGGAAATGCGATCACAACCCGAAATGGATAATCAAACTGCTAAGGAAATTGGCCTACCTCAGAATTTGATTTCCTTGATAATGGAATGTATCACTACCACAAGGCTTTCAGTTCTATGGAATGGGGAAACTACGGAATCTTTCACACCTGGCAGGGGCCTAAGACAGGGGGATCCTTTGTCCCCCTACCTGTTTGTATTATGTTTAGAAAAATTGTTTGTTTCACCCAACTTCCACAAGCTTACAGCTCGGGAGATCAGTGCTAGATGTCAAATTCCTCTCACTGCAGACCTAGGCAAGTACCTGGGAGTACCCCTCATACACAAGAGGGTCTCTAAAACGACTTACTACCACATACTCGAAAAAGTGCAAGATAGGTTGGCTGGATGGAAGGCAGAGCAGTTGTCTATGGCTGGAAGAACATTGCTGGTTCAGTCTGTAACCTCTGCTATACCTGTATACACCATGCAAACAACGCGTATTCCGGAAGCCATAAACCAGGAAATAGATAGGAGGAACTGCAGATTTGTGTGGGTGGGGGAACAAGGATAACAAAAAGAGGAAACATTTAGTGGCTTGGGATAAGGTGTGTAAAGCAAAAAAGGGAAGGGGACTTAAGGTTAAGGAAGACTACTGGTTGAGACTATAGTTCACTAGCGGAATTCCCCTTATTCCGTGGCATCAGAACTTCTCTTCTAGGCTTTCCTTAACACGGGTTTACTAGTTGAATTAGGCTCCTTCTTACGCAGCCTTTGAGAAGGAAGGAAAATCCGTTGAAACTCTCTCCCCGCAAGGATACATCCAATTCCCTGTGCTAAGCATAGTGACATCTTTAATAAAGAAAGAGTTTTTTTGATGCAAGAATGCTGTTGATGCTACAAATCTTCTTCTCAAGGTTACTGTTAAAATCCTTTTCCCCTCTTAAGGTAGGGAACTCCGGGGGATGAGGACAGGGCTATTGAGTGCACTCACTACCCAAGAATCCATTTTTATTTCCCAATTCGTTTTTTCTAGATAAGGAGACTGAGCGGATCTAGAATTTTCTATTCTTTCTATTATCGGCAGCGGGAACACTGGTAGAACGTTCCTATCAGGCAACAAGGGATAAAAGGAAGAAAGAAAGCACTTTTGCTTCCAAACAAAGATAGATCATCCCGGAAGTAGACTATGGAAAGCCTTTTTGTCTGCCTCAGAGTTCGCAGCTTGTGGAAGCGGAGGAAATAGCACCAGCGGCAGAGCGTCAGAGTAGAAGCCTAGGTTGCTCCTGTGACCGACCCTACTTAGCCTTCACCACCAATGATGGAGGAGCTTTTTACCTTGACCCAGTATCCAAACCTGTTGATTGATAGTCCCATAATGTATATATATAAGAGTCAAAGCCTTGGTGAATGAGCCAAGGTTCCTTACTTCTATTCGCTATAGCTTCAATGCCGGGCTAGCATAGCGGTTTCGCTATTTATTGAGGAACTAACAACAAATAAGCTAAGTTCTTTCTCTTCCCAAGCCGGAGCATATCGCTACCGAAATGAACATGTTTTGGCAAATGCTCTACCAAGCTGCACATCTTCAAGCTTAGGTAAATGGAAAGAAACCGATGTAACATATGCTTTAGAAGCAGATTCCACATCTTCCTCCGAAGAAGGTAAACAAAGCTCCTCTATCAATCCTCTTTGCTTTGCAGACTCCGATGTAATTATCTCATCAGGATCGAATGCTCACTTGGGATAAGAGAATATTTAATTCTTAGTTCCCTGGGAAGAAATATTGGAAGAGTTACTTTACCCTAGGTTACTCTTACTCCTTACCCTCCTATCTTTGAACTAGATTAGAGAGGTTTTTTCAGTATAGTAGCATTTAAACTAGACCTATAAGTAATAAATCCCACGCACGGGGTAAGTAAAAAAGGTAAAACGAAAGAGAATGCCCTGTGGCACTTACTTTGGGAATAGAAGGAGCAGTTCTTCTTACATAATAGGCGGTTAGCCTTCTTCCTTAAGGAAATGGCAGTTATGCCAAGACGAGGAAAGAAAAACTTCAATTCAACTATTTCAGTCTCCAGGGGTGAAAGATATAGTCTCATCCAGGACAGAAAATGCCATGATGAGGAATTCACTAATGGAGTCTTCCAGGTCCGTTTTTTCCCTCACATGTCCTCAGAAAGATTATCCCTTTCTTACCTTGTCTATGTCTTGGTTATAACCATTTATTGGTTATTGGGCCATAGTGGCAATTAAGGAAGAACTCACAGTAATAGCCGGACTCTTACTCCTTATTAGACATGAAAGAAAGGATAGATTAATCTAGGAGGAACTTCTATCGACGTTCATTCGACTGCAGAAAGAATAGTCATCGAAGCCGTCAACGAAGTGAGAGGCGAGAGCATGACAGATAAGGCGAAAGCGGAATCGTTCAAGACGAAATAAAGAAGTCTCTCGCTGCTAGACTCCTTCCTTATGAACGGGGAAATGAATTGTTTACCGGTGAAAAGGAAGATTATCCGTCTTCATCACAAGTGAAAGGAGAGTTCAAAACAGGGATTCTTGGATAAAAGACATATGCACAGTTGACTGAGAATATGTGGATTCGTTAGTCAAGGGTATGCGTTTAGACCAGTTATTCCTATCACTTCATGAGTCCAAGTAAAAGTAAAGTGAAAACATAGGATCACTCAAGGGCGCAGGGAGTGAATCGGGCAGGTTACCTTTATTTATAGTCAGTCATCCCTTCTAAAGATTTTTGGGAGAAAGATAGAGACTACTGCTATGCTAGTCTCTCCTATCTAGTCATCTCCGATAAACGGGGCTTCAAGCTTCTTCTTAAGTAATGGGGAATGCGCCAAGTTTAATAATAGTTGAATTGTGGAAGTCGAACTTGCCGATCCTTTGATCAGCTCTGGGAGCCTATGCTAGGATGTAATATAAAGACCTATTAGACTAGTTATTATACTAGGAATTCCGATACCGGAGAATCTTATCCTCCCCAGTGATAGCAGACGTTCCATGAAAAGCTGCGCTTTAGCTGCCGATGACAGGTATGTATGACCATACTGATCCCATTATCCCGGAAAAACCATAAACTCGAGAGCCAACCGCTGGCTATACTATTGGCAGTAAGACCCCCCACCTACCGGAGTTGCAACCGCGGAAAAAAGAACTAAAGACGAATAATGAGGGCCACTGATCCTATAATTCAGATTGGATTTTGACCCTTGTTAGAGTCCCGAATGGGACACTGCAGCCTTTTTCGGGATGCGTCTTCGAGGAGGATTGCTTGACGGTAGCTTTCAACAGCCTACTTAAAGAAAATGTTGACGAAACGAAATAAAATTCACCACAGAAAGGAGGGGATAGCTGCACAGCCTAAGGCTTCCTTTATAAGCTTGGCTTGAACGACCCCAATAACTTGTCCTGGACAAATGAAAGTAAGGTAAATGAAAAACTTGAAGCTCAGCGGCTTTATTAAACTGCCCAAGAGGGGCTTATTTAGTGGAGTCCAGAACGGAGAAAGTCATAGAGAAGTGGGTCTCGTCCTGCAATTACTACTAAATCAAACTTTACAATCTGCCTTTTACGAGATCGAAGCATCAAAGCGGGGGTTTTCGGCATTAAAGCAAGGGCTGTTCGCTGACCAATGCGCTTTCTCTCTTACCCAGGTGAGAGATTGAAAGAGATGCTTCTTTCTAAATGTAGCATGAGCGCTTCTCTTCCATTCCCGTCCGGAGGTGCTAAAACTCGTACTTACACGGGATGCTAGCAAACAAATAGATAGGCAGTAGACTAAGGAAGGAATGAAGGGAAGACCCTTCTTTGAATTCCTTTTCTGGTACATTCACCCGCAGCATCTGATGCCTGTCTCGGTTCGGTTAACGAAGCTGGTGTGTAGTGACTCGTTGGGGCTCTGGTCGATTTATATACTCAAGCTTTCATCGTAGTTTTATGGGGAAAGGCAAGCCACTTTGGCAAAAAGGAAGCAGCCAAGTCAAAAAGGGGATGGGAAATTTCAAATTAGATCTATATTATTCTTTTTATGTATAGAGGTTAGCTTTGCCAGCTGTAACCAACCGATGCCACAAAGGTTGAATCAAGGGGATTCCTTGATGCCATGCCGTTCGCTTGACGTGAGGTCAATTCCTTTCAAACTAGCCTATACCCATCATATGAGGAGCTTTGGATCAAAGATGGTGCCTAGCCTTTCGAAAGGAAGCCTGTCTGTACACACCTTATGAATCGAGTGTACCAAAAGAGATCGGATCCCGATTCAAGACTTCCGGGATTTAGGGGTTGTTCTTAGCTGAGAGCTTCTTCACGCGAATTACCCAAGATTCAATAGACTTTCTTTTTCCGCTCGCTGCCCGATGCTTTAACTTTAAAGCCCTGCTATACGTGCAGGATAGGTGGAAGGCAATGCTTCTCTTTACGACGTAAAGGAAAAAAGTTTCATTTCGGCTATTACATCTATGGGTCAACCAGTTTCTGGAGTCTATTAAAGAGGGGATCGAAGCAAGGTCCAATCCCATTCTTCTAAATAGTTATTTTAAATAATACGATCATCTCACAGATCAAGAAGTAAGCAAGCCTTTCTCCAATGGATTCTAACAGCGCAGACTAGTTTATCTGATTTATCTTTATATATTGCCTTCAGGAACATGGTTAAATTGCGATTTGAATTTAGCAGCATTGGCCGTAGAATCAAATATTGAGGGTGACTGACCACTAGATCTGCGAGACCTTGGTCTTCCTGCAGTGCTACAGGCTTTTTACTTTCTCTATTGGCTTCGGGCTAACGCCCTAGATCCTCCACTACTAAGGTTAGGCTTAGTGTATTAATTTAATTTATATTAAGACTAAAGAGGTACGTAAAGTAGAGGTCCCTCAATTCAACTATCTCTAAATACTTTTCTGGGTGACCAAGACATAGACTAAGATTCCTTAGTATCCTGGCGATTACCTCCCCTTGTTAGGGATCGATGCTTCGCCTCATCCGTGGAAACCTTGACTCTTCAAGAGATTCATCTTAACTTAAGAAAAGTGCTACTTTCTTTTTGCCTTCCCGTCTTTTCTCAGCGGATCAGCCAAATACTCCGAAAGAACGTTATTGATATGAGCATAGTAGCGATTTTAGCCAGTTTCTCCTAGGTTGGCTATCCACCTTCTCAATGAAAGTAGGTTCTGAGCACCTTGCACTAAGTCAAGAAAAAGGAGAGTGGAAGACTCAGGTTGTAACCAACTTCTCCCGACCAGATCCGTTCAAGATTTTGATATAGGTAGGATCCTCCTGCACAAGATGTAAGTGGAATAGCTTATCTTCTATATTATGTATGTACACAATGAAAGGTAGTCGAGTCGCTTCGAAGCCCTTCTTTCGATTATACTAGTATACGATTGAAAATAAAGTGTATTAGACACTCAAAGTCTACCTAGGAGGCCTTCTTTTCTTTGAATCCCTCGTCTACGCATGGGAGATTGATCTAATCTATATAAGGAAGCTGGTGCTGACCCATACCATGGCTTTTCTTCGGGAGCCTCCTTATAACTTAACTGGGGATGATCGACTTCTTGTCCTGATTTTGACAGTAGTACTGGTGCAGATTGATCCTGAATTTATGATTTCTCCTGCCCTCATCTTAGCCAGAATAAAACTCTGAGTTTGCCTTTGAGCGCCTTTTCTTCTCACGACAGGACATCCATAGTTTGTTAATGACCCGGCCTGGCCTATAAATAGAAAGCGGGGAAGACCCCTTCTCTTTCTTTCACTATTCCCACCTAGGTCCCCGGCTTTGGTTGCTTGGCCGGGATAGAACCAGCGCTTAGTAAGGTAGTTCCTTCCTTACTCGTTAAAGTAAGCAAGTAAACTACCCACCTCGCTATGAAGCTTACCTTATTATTATGAATAAGGGGAGGGTTTGATAAAGGGTACTAGGTGTAGGTCTTTCCAGCCGGATTCATTAATGCAATGAAATTCCAAAACTTGAAGAACTGGCCTTGGCAGAAAATATTTATTCAAATCATAATCTTTCAGAAGCTGGCATCGCTAGTTGACTCCTCCTCGTCGACAGCCAGCAGTTGCCGGACTAGCCTTCCTTGCCCTCAGCCTAGCTGCCTTGTCTTAGCTAGCCCTTTCGGACTAGCAGACTTGCTTCAGACTAGCTGCCAAGCCTGGCCTTAGTTAGCTCTTTCGGACTAGCCTTTTGAAGCTTTCTTGCTTCGGGAGCGCTGCCCGTGTGCGAGTCGGTCAAATCCCTGTTCAATGTAAAAAAAAGAATAAACAGATGAAAGAGACTTACCTTCGCCTGGAAAATAGAGAATAGGGCCCATGACATAGACCTTTCTTTTCCACAAAAATCTCTCCGGGGGGACAACAGATTCGTTGTGAGGACCATTAACTGAGATTTTAACTTCTTGTCTTGCAAATGCTGGTAGATCCGTGTTCATTGTTCTTACCAGAGGGAATCATAAATAGTCGCCCAGTCAACCTCCTGTCAAATCAAGACCTTAAAGAGTAATCTATATGGAAGAGCGGTAAACTCATCTTACCGGGCGAAAGGGCACATAACTTACTCTTCCTTCTTTAGCTGAAGCGAAAGCATTGGACAGCAGGTCTTGCCTGCCCCAATCAATACAGAGATCTCATTCGTCCCACACTACTTCATCTTTCCTTTACTAATTCCTTTTAGTTAGGGTAGGGGTCAGGTCCGCTTAACATCACTGGTGTAGACCTTAGCCTATACAAAATGAGATTCTCCTCCCCACTAGAACACTCCCTTCTGCTTTTGGAATGGATGGAATCGGAACTTTTACTTCTATGATTGAAAAGCATGACTTTTGCAGCAAGGGTTCATGGAGATATTGAGCTTTCCTAAATATAACTACTATATGGAGCCAATCTTAAACCTATCTTTCTACTTTCTTCTAAACCGGGTCGATAAAGCCTTTATCCTAGCTCATCACTGCTTCAGTTAGCTCATCCTATCCTATACCACCAGCTGAGCTAGATCTTCCTCGTCTAAGAAATTATAGGTAAAGCGCTCTAACCGGGGGCTACATTTTCCTTAAAACTGACTTTGTTGCAGCCTGGTTATTTCAACCAAAATCTGAGGAATTAGGTTCTTGTGCACCCGCCGGCGGTGAGGTAGGGAAAGTTGGTATGGAGATGAAAGAGAGAGATAAGGTACATATCCATCAAAATACATTGAATGAATCCCTTATTCACTCTTCTGATACCTTTCTTTAGGGGACCTGAAGAGAAAGAAAAGGTGACTATCAACTAAATTAAAGATCTGCTTCGTTGCACTACCTTAACTGAATCAAGACAAGCGCTATTCCTCAGCTGAAAGAAGTGGAACTTCTTTCTCGGTCAGTTGGGTTGGTTGGTTGCTTAGGGTTTCCCAAGCATTAGAAGATGGAGTGGACGGTGACTTCAGAAGATGGTTTACTGCCTTGGGGGAGAAGGAAGAATAGAACTAGCGGGCCCGGTACGGATGCATGGACTGCCTCCTCATTCTCTGTCTTCCGATCCTAGCGATGGCGGGTACTCCCAAGTCTGGTTCTCCCAGTCCATTGCCTACCGATTCAGTGCTTGCCTAACTAGAGGTCCCCTTCTCTATTGGGTGCCATCCCGTCACTCGGGTGAAACCTAACTGACTAAATCTCCGGTGAGGAGAATGGTTCCTCGCCCGTGACTCGCGATGTCTTTCCGCCTAGAAGTAGAGCATTTTAGAAACTATCCGTCAACTTAATCCTCTTTTCCATGCATGCCTGTCTAGTTAATAATGCGATCTCTGGAATTCGCCGGCAGTGAGTAAGTCAACCGAGTCTGATCTTCTTTCCCCATCCTCCATGCCCACTATTGGTGGATCGAGAGGGGTATATATAATGGGCGTGGTTGGTTGATCAAAACCCTTCTCCCGGGGTGGATGCGTATGGAGTGGACTCCCCTCATCTACTTTATTGAATAGCCGGAAAGAGATGCAGTCGATTGGTACCTCGATCTCTATCTATGATGCAGTTCGTGCAATGCGGTTGATTACGATCTCGATCTAGCGAATGACCCACCGGCGACCATTCCCCCTCCATTAGATTACCGAATTAAAGAACGGCGGTTGTAGCGATTCCTGCTGGAAGTGGTTATGGCCGATCGACCCGAGTATAAGCAACAATAGCTAGGGAAAAATACAGGAGCAGAACCATTCAGAGACAGACCCTGATCAGTCAGTTGCCCGAGTGGTGACCCGGAACCGCTTTCAGCAGCTGGTAAGCCGCTGCTGTTCTAGAACCGTGAGATTCTATTCTATATCTTGTTTTAGCTTTAACTTAACAAAAGTTTACCAAGCTTCCGTTCGAGTGGATTCCGAAAGGGGGGGTTAGTCCTTTTTTCAATCATTTCTACATTACCCTTTTTTTAGCCTTATTAAGAAGCAAGGAATTGTGCTAGTTACGGTTTCTGCTTTCAGCGGTATCGTATAGTTTCGTAGAGTCTCGATCACACGGATGTACGCCTTGATACGGCGGGGCTCGTGGGCCTCTTTCATCGTCACCTTCTGATGATCATGTAAAACGAATTAGGAGGTCTTCCGTGAGAGAGGGCTTGCAGCACTCTCTTATGGCAGCACTACTCCTAGATGCCAATATCGGATTAGCTAGGCGAGTATGGTGACAGCGATCACTACAGAAAACCGAATACCGCTATCTCTCAGGTAGGCAAGCGTTATAGTGGAAGCGACCACTCGGCTACTTAAGCCAAATGCGAACCTAGCTGTAAACATTAAGCGCTTTAGTGCAGATGGGTCATGCACGTCGATATGCCCTTGCCATGATGAATCTCTTTCTTGTGGAAGGACTCGGCAGCGTCTCGCGTAAGGGGAAAAAACATAAAGACGAGAAAGAAAGGCGCTATACAAAAGGTGTCATTGCCACCTTGACACTAACCGCAAAACGAACGGTACCAAGAAATTCTGTCCTAAACGAAATCGGGGCATACTGTCTATGTGGTCCTAAAAACTGGAGTGGAAGGTTTTGATCTTCTCTTCCCGATTCCTATACCATACGCATCTATCCTCATCTAGAGCAATGCTGTGTCCACCTTCTTGAACTAAAGGACATACGCCAGCTTAAAGAAAAATTCCATATCCACCCCACAGACAATTATGAACCCCAAAGAGCAAGAGCAGGGCCCATTTAGCTCAACTCTAAAAAGCTCTATACGCTCAATAGCGCGGTGTTTAAGGCAAATAAAATAAACAGTAACGCAGGCTCTTTCCTAACAGCTCCAAACTAAACTCGCGATAATAAAAGCACGAAAAAGGCCACTCAGCGCGCTTTTAGCGCTCGCCTCCTGACTAGGGGCATTGAAGCTCACCTTCTAAAGGAAAAAAAGGATGAACAGAATGTCCGAAAAAAAGAACTAGCCAAGCTTCTTCACAAGCGAAGAAAGGGAGACTAGACAGCAAGAAATAAGGATCGTCGACTAGACGGATCTACTACAAGAGGTGAAAGCACTTCGTTGCTACTGGCTTTCAATCTCGATCTGCCAACAGTCAATCTAAAAGAGGCCTTGCTTGGTCAGGACTAAGTCATAAGCGAAAAAAGAATCTGCCTTTAGCTCCATGGCTCTAGCCGGAAAGGGACAAGGATAGAAAGGAGTTCCCAAATGCTCCCTATTGGGATAAAAACCTCTTCTGATGCCTTTTTTTATTCTTCATAGTGATCTCCTCTACCCGAAAAACCACGGAACCGCTACCTCTCGCCCCTTATCTTCTTATCTGATTTACTTTCCGTCCCGTTTACCTCTTTTTTTAGGGATTATGATCAGCAACTGGCACACCATAAAGAATAGGCTTTTGGCTAAAAAGAATAATAGCATTGCCTCGGTATACAACCATTCTATATTCATTGCCTCCTCGTATTACGTATTAGAAAAGGTAACCAGATCTCCTCACTTGAGTTCTTTGCATTGGGCTCGCTCGCTTTGTTTGTTCATTGGAGGAAAGCGTTTATGGAGCTTCATGGATCAGCCCGCTGTCCTTCTGTCTCTGAGATCCCCAATATGAGTGATACCAAGATGGCTGACTGGAGTGCCACAAATCAGCTGGTCATGTCATGGCTTCTCAATGCAATTGAGCCCACAATTGCTACCAGTCTGATGTTTATGGCATCGGTTAAATAGGTATGGTCTTATCTCCATGATCTTTATTCCAGAGGAAATGAAGCTAAGATATTCCAGCTTGAATAAGAAGTTCCAAATCTTAGTTAGTGGGATATGACTATTGCTTAGTACTATACTCAACTTAAGACCATATGGTCAGAGATCTTCTTATATCAACCAGTTCCTTCCTACATTTGTGATTGTTCCAATGCCCAAGGAAAACAGAGGTTATGCAAAAGTGCACGTCTCCTTTTTCACGTGGAGCAGGTTTTCCCTCAATGTAGAGGCCTTATGAGTTCCCTGGGTACTCCCCAGATCGCGAGTACTGATAGATATTGGGTCTACCCATCGGCCTTCTCTAATAGGGCACTCAATCAATCTCCAATCGATCTATCAATCCTTAGATTGTGCCTGAATTCGCCTTTCGGGTTCCTCTAACAGAGAGCCAATAGATCGCTCGCCAGTTGCGAGTTGCGATCTGCTCTTTCTCTTCCTATCACTAGGTCGGTCCGTCGGATTATAGTGCTCGACGATTCTATTAGTCTGGTACTGGTATCCTTCGGGAACGAAGAATTCGAGTCAACGGGGGAATCGATCAATCGCCCCAGGTGTCAGGTCATCTCGTTTAAAAGTATGACCGCGGTCCTTCGCTCCACTCATTTTTGAACAACTAATCAGACCCGGCTGAACTTGGAACGACATAGATCAAAGGGTCGTTCATTAGCCCTACTAGTAAAGCACAGGAAAAAGAGGGATTGATTTCGTTTCTGCTTTTAGTTGTAAGGCTAGCTTTTGACTTATAGGGCGCTTAGGCTTAGCTCATCAAACAAGTGCGCCAAAGGTGGGGGATGGTATCATATTATCTTATAATAGGGCACGCCCGCTTTTAGCTCGTAGTTTCACTCTCGCTTTTGCCTTACCTTCTATTATATTAGTAAAGGGCGAATGAGGGGCGTGTGCATTTTCTTTCTTTCTCTCGCTCGATCGCTTCAATGCCTATAATTTGAGAGATAACAGGAGAGCCTTCTCTCGAATTCGAAGATGTGACACAAATAATGACTCTCTTCGCCGGG
>JALRMA010000053.1:170000-175000 GCA_023638005.1 Forsythia suspensa
TTAACACTGAACTCCTTATTCCAATCCGGAAACCGAAGGATTGGGGCTGACAGCAAACACTCATCTGCATGCTTAAAGGCTTAATCCTGTTCCGGTTCCCAACCGTTATAACTTTCTTCTGCAATGATTCCATTCTGGGATTCCGCGCTTCGAAAAGTCTTTAATGATGCGTCTGTAATATAATAGCCTATGTGTCCCAAACAAAAAAGAACGTGCTAGGCCCGGCCCCCTTTTCAGTAGATGGGATTAGGATGAAAGGGCTTTCTTTCATTAACATTCAGTAAAGGTGCATAGCTTCTTTGAATGTCCCGCTGATTGACTACTACATCTAGGGACGGGACTGATCCCGAAAGAGAGGTCTTTCTTTCTGGTTATGAAATCGCTTAGATTGAAAAGCAAGTCGATGATGCCATAAGTCAAACGGGCGGCTGAGGCGAGAGTCCTTCACTGCACTTACTGGAGAGAAGGGATCATATCCAATATAGTTGTAAGGTCTTATCTCCTTATTAGTAGCCGAAGTCTAGGCCGGCTAATTAAGGAAAAACTCGAACATGTGCATAGGAAGACTAGAACATGTTTAATAAGCCTTAGTCGACCTCCGGAGGACAACAATTTTCTTTTCCAACCTGAGATTCTCTTTTTCATTTTCTCCAGTAGAGGCATTTTTTCTCTTGAGAGACAAGAAAACATCCAGGTACTTGATAGGAAAACTACCATTTTTGATTCCTCTTCAATGATCTGGAATTTCTCTGAGTAGCGCTGTTCGAGAGGAAGCACTGGCTCTTATCGAAATTGACCTTTTGGCCATTATAACATTACAATCAGTTTCTTACTTTACTTGTTTCCAGAAAGATTTTCAGCTTCTTAAGATTCCGTTTATGGCTATTATACAATAATATTCTATATAACATCGTTCGCAAAGAGAAAGTAAAGTGGGAGAGTGCTGGGCACGATCTCGAAGCATGGTAAGGTGTTATCATTTTCAATGATACCAACTCCTGTAGGCCCCGGCTTAGTACTTCTTCAGCTAAAATCAACAGGCTAGGTTTGGAACCCTTGTCGCAGCCCTCGAGAAGCTGGAAAGTACCCATGTGGCACACCATCCACAAGCACTCCAAAGTGTTCATTACATAAACATCCATGTATAAAATTCCGCCATTTCTCACAAAAGCTCATTCGATCCAAAAAGATGCTTTTGCCAGATCCTGACTTTCTTTTGACCCCCCTCCCTCCTATTATATTAAGCCTTTAGGTTTAGTTTAAATCCCCTATCACTTAAAGCCACCTCGTGAGCCAAGGAGATCTTCTCTACTTAGTCCTTTAACAAAACAAGAGCCCTCTGAAAAATGATTCTAGGGAGAATAAAACTCATTCTTCGAGCTAGAGAGAATTTTTTAGAAAAAGTTACAAAGCTCTCCAAAAAATATCCCATAAATAAAGGTAGGTCGAAATTGGTGAAAATGTAAAGCACGGAATAAGGGCAATTCAATTTGAATTCAAACTTAGGGTGCCGAAGGCGCCTTCAGCAAAGAAATTTGGAACCCCCTGACCAGGTCGTCTTCAAAAATCTGCCAACAGTGAGAATAAAAGAGACCTGGGAATCCATCAATTAAAAAGATAGGAGAGGCACAGCCCCCAACCAAGGGAGCGCTTACGTCCAGTATGTCCCCCCTTATTCCCGACATGCTATGGTGCCCCGGGGCCGTCTCGCGAAGATCTTCGATCCGAACCTTCGCATCTACTCTCTCTCTCTCTTAGAGTATGAACCACGCCTTCGCTATCGCAAGAATATAGCGATCGAAGAGCTATGGCTCAGCTGCTTCGCGTATTACACCGTATTGCCCGAAGGGGGCATGCTGCAAGAGCGTAGGTGAGTGATAAGCGTAGGAGGCGTGCCCGAAGGGCAGCGGCAGCAGTGTGGTTCCACATGCCGTCGCTAGATTGAGATCTGCAGGGTGGCGGGTACTTCGACTGCCTTGTATCAGGTGAAGAGAAGGGGGTGGTAGGCTTAGTAGGGCTCGAACCTACAATATCACCGTTATGAGCGGTACGTTTCAACCAATTAAACTATAAGCCCTTACGGATCTCTACATGCAATTCGCTCACTTAGGGAAGAGCGGATGGAAAGAGGAGGCCTTTGCTCTATCTGCTTCTTCCTCTTCCCAGGAATGAACAATTGGATTAAAAAAAAATGATTTTTCTATTTTTTTTTTTTTATTGTTTATAGATAGATATAGAATATTCTATATCTATTATTATTATTCTAAATAATATAATTTAAGCAAGCGGCCCTTTCGCGACTCAAACAGCCGGTCCACTTTCCGGCTCGCAACGGCTCAAACGGGCGGGGGCTCTCTATTTGCTTGCAATGCCGGCTGTTCGCCTTTAGTTAGAAGTAGAAGTAGAGGGTTTTTTTGAACACACTTCAAAAAAAGTAAAAAAGTATGGATGAAGTAAGAAAAAGTACATAAGGAGTGAGAAAGAAAAACTTGGTTACGGGAACCGAAGGTTAGGCCGACTACTTTAGTAGAGATACACCTAATAAAGTTTATTCCTCCCCTTCCCCTTTCTGTCAATGTTGCCAATTCCCAGAATACTAATGTACCCTCGTGTATACAGTTGTCCAACTACTTTCTTCTTCCGACTTCTTTAGCCACTTCCGCATCTGTCGTATTCGGGAAAGCTTGCTTCGTGGCGGAGCATTTAGCAATGCCAGCAGCCTGGTGAGGGCTGGCTGTCTGAGGACAGGTTAAGGCAGGGCCTGCTGGGCTTGCTTCTCATGAGATTGGGTGAGGGAATCGGAAAGGGGCTCATAAACCGGGCTTTTGGGCACACGGAAAAGGGGAAGTGGATAGAGGGTGCTTCTCAGCTAGAGTTGGGGGTGGGGTCGCTAAAGTTGCTAGGGTGAGTCTTCCTACACGGCTGGACGCCCGGTTCTAGACAAAGCTGCGGGGGTTACCACCACATCCTTTCCCGATAGACTCGAAGCTCTTCATAGTCAGGCGGGGTAGAAAATCTTCTCTCAAAAAGAGACAGACCCGAGATGACAGAGGAAGGTATTCGATTCAAAAAATATACGGCAGTCAAAACAGCTTCATCCAAAAATTGACTAAGGACAGAAGCAAGCTACAAGCATTAGCAACCGCTTTCGTTTAACCTTATGTAAAAAAAAAAAAGAAGCAGCGAAGAAAACAAGACACTAAGTTGTTGCGCTAACTCGCTAGCGCTAGCGCACTACGGCTTTTCAGCTTCCTGCAGGTCCTTTCATTCCCTCCGCCTTATACGGAAGAGTACCTAAGGCGTATTAGTGGTTTATTTTCAAAAGGGCTTTATTTTGACCGTAGCTTTTAGACAGCTAACAGCTAAACCACTAATCACACAGTCACTACTGAGACAGCTCATAAAAGTTGTTTCACCCCTATTCCCTCTAAAGCTTCTCTTAGGAGAATCCCTTCGCTACACTCGACTTAAAGGCACCTACGAACTCACTCATAAGGAAACTCGTCAAGTAGGTCTTTCGAGCCTTTCCTTTTGTCACAAATCAGGTAAGGTGGGGTATTTATTATCCTTAAGTCTGCTTTAGCAATCTTTACTCGTCTTTCCGTACTGGCGAAACTTTAATTGAAGACCTTTCAGTGCCCTTTCGTTTGGTCCCCCGGGTACCTTCTCCGCACTTACCTGTAAGCATTTCCTGTAGATAAAATCATAAAAGAAGAAATGGGAAGGAGTACTGCCATTATGCGCTATTATTTGAATCCGAAGGTCAATCATTCCCAGCTTGGATGGGAGTATGTTAGTCAAATAGAGGGCTCTCACGGGAGCGTAGTCCACGGCTTTAGCCTTAAGCTAGGTTGGGATGGGATGTAGTTCTTGTATTGGGCGAACCAAAGCGTTAAATAGCGCCGTTTAGTGTCGTGCAGGGAGTAGTCGTCTTGTTGCTGGTAGGTGCGACTATGTGAGTTGACAACAATACACTGCGGTATGCGTGAGTCAAGATTTTCCTTAGTGATCCGAATTGAATTACTGCGGACTGGGTTCCTCCCATATACCCCCGCTGATGCGGATTTCCTACCTAATCCATTTCAAATCCAGCCGGAGGTCTTCGAGCCTTTTTACAAACTAAAGTCCTAAAGAAAAGCAACCCCAATCCCTCCCCAGCCCAGGTCAAAGGTCTCCCCGCTCTTTTTTTTCAGGGGTAGAGTCAAGTTCGTTACGATCAGCAAATCAGCCCCGCATCGTATCGATAGCCGATTCAGATCACCTCCCCAAGCCTGCCTAACCTAATTGTGTGTGAGCAATGAATCGTGACAAGTCGACCGATCCATAATGAAAGCACCTGTAGATAGAAGCTGTTTGTCGACCGGTGGACTCATCCTCAATGCCGTTTAGGCTCCCCTGTTCAGTCGGTTGTCTGCCGCCTTTCTTTCCCATGCCCGAGATGGCCTTATGGGTAGCAGCCTCCGACAGAGATGGCTTTGTGGTCAACTTCTATTCTGCTTGTTGGAAGGTTCGTCCGGATCTCTTCCCAGGTCAACCCACTCAATATCCGAGAGAGGGTAGGCTTTTGGCGGCCGCAGAGACGGCGGATAACGCAGCGGATGATACGTACTTGGAAATAACCGGATCATAGAAAAGTTTTTTCATGTCTTGACTCTACCTCGGTTTGTTCGGAAATCATGGTAGTCTTTTCATGGAGATTATTGGGAACGGAAATGGGCCTGGGGTTAAGAACAACGACAGAACTGCCTTCTGTCTGTTGCCATGGAATGTATAGGTAGGGTTTTATGCTTGGAAAGCCCGTTCCGCGCTCTCTATCCCCTATTTTTTGAGGTCCCCATGAATCTTTAGTATTCGTGTTCGCTGAATTCCATCCAGCCTTCTTTCATGGATAATCATTAGTATTCCTCTCGCTAGCTATCCTTAGTAAGAGGGGGAGGACTTGATGTGACTACTATTAGACCTCCAATCCGGAAAGACTCTACAATCATTATGAGCGGATA